>BQNB010050328.1:0-31282 GCA_026074375.1 Tanacetum coccineum | reverse complement strand
TGTAAGCTTCCTGTTATGAGGATAAATATACAAAAATATACACTTTCCTTTATTTGAAGAATGAGTCCTAAGCTGACATTTGCTTAGAAGTTGTATGTCCCAAGCATACTTTTTTTTAAAAGATTTTGATAAAAATTGCCCGGGACAAAGAAGATTTCTCTTTTTTTGAAGATAAAGCGCACTGAAATGTACACTTTTCTTTTATTTGAAAACCGGGTAGTTATCTGAAATTTAATAATAAGCCATTTTGATGAGCAAACTTTTTAAAGATTTTTGAAAATCTTTTTGAAAAAATTGAATACTTGTTGCTCAAAACAAGAAGATTTCTCTTCTTTTTTAAGGTAAAGCGCACTGAAACGTACACTTCCCTTTTATTTGAAGGCCGGGTTGTAATCTGACATTTGATTACAAACCATTTGTATTGAATTTAGACAACAACCTTTGGAACCCATTTAAGCACGGTGCTAACAGGTTTACCAAATTTTGAAAACCAATTGAAAGTTGTGTCAAGTCGATGTAAAGATGTTGAGTTAAAACGAGAGCTTAAAAGCGGTGTTTCAGTTGAAAACAGTTCTCGTGGAATCAACTGAGATTTAAAATTGCTTTTGATTTCCATTGATTTTTGAAACTCGGAGTTTCATGTGAATTTTTAAATCTTGTTGACGAAGAAGATTTCCATTTGTTATTATCATTTGATAAAACATTCCGAAAATTTGTTTTTGCATTGTTTGAAACTTTCTTGTGGATGGTCGAAGCAGAGTCATTCTTGTTTTGCATTGAAAGCATTTCTGATTTGGAATATTTGAAATATTTCGAATGACTTTGCTTTGGTCTCCACACTTGTTTTACCAGTGTAAAACAAGAGTGTGATGTTGCAAAAGATTGATTCTTTGCATTTGAAGCTCTTGTCTTAAAACCTTTTTGAGGAAAAAATGTTTCAAAACTTTGAGAATTCTTAGAAAACTTCCTATCTTTTTGTAAAGAATAGGTTGTAAACTGAGAAACCCTTCTTAAAAACGGTTTTGAGAATTCACCCATGTGAACCTTTTTCGAAACACTTTCTTTATGTTTTGAAGATTTTGAAACATTGATGTTCCATTTTTTCCAATTAAGAGCATCAAACTTTACTTTTAAAGCATTATACGAAGTTCTCAACTCATGATATTCTTTTTGACAAGAATGAATATCTTGTGATGCCAATTTTGATTCCAAAGATGCAATTCTTTTCAAAAACTGATCTTTTTCATTTTTAGGCAAAGACTGTGCAGTGACTGGTTTTGACAAATCCTTTTGCACAACAATTTTGGGAATGAACCATGATTTTGAAATTTGAGAGTTTATCAAATGTTTATCAGAAGGTGGTTTTCCCAAAATTGAAGATTTATCAAACTTAGTTTCCACAGACTTTCCTTTCAGATTTTCCAATTGATTTCTCAAATGATTAATTTCGTTCAAAAATTGATCTTTTTCGGCTTTAGAATCATCGACCTTACGAGCCAATTGTCGTTCAAGAACAACTTTTGTTTTTTCAAGTTTTTCAAAATACGCCTCGAATTTAGCAGTTCTGTTGGACAATTCGAGCTTGACAGCATTAAAATCTTTTGTTTGTTGAGTTAAAAACTTTTCCAGCTCATCAATCTTTATTTGAAAAACACTTGTTTTGTTTTCAAAAAGATGTTGTTTCTCTCCCGGTGACTTTTTGAAAAATTCAATCTTTTCCAAAATATTACTGAACTTTGTTTCAGCAAATTCAAACAATTGAGACTTCAGATTTTCTGCCTCGTTTTGTGTTACATTTGAAGTTTTTGTTTGAACCCGTGACTTTTTGATTGAATCAAACAAGTTTTTGTAAGTCAACTTCAAGTGTTCATTCTCCTTAATTAATGTCGCCACTCGATATTCCAACTCAATGTTTTTAGTTTCAATTTCATCAAAATTGTCCTTAACTTTGACTTCATCACATTGATTAGTCTCAACCTTTGACCTTTGAACCGATTCAAACAAATCTTTATAAGTCTGTTTCAAATGAGCATTCTCGAGTTGTAATGATGCCATAAAATTCTCATTTTCTTTTTGCACTGTTTTCAAAGAATTATTTTCTCGAGACTTGTGTTGAAGTGCGATTTCAAAAGCAATACTCTTTGCCTCAAATTTTGACAAATCTTTTTCCAATTCAACAATTCTTTTTGACAATTCCTGTGTGACTCCAAATGCATCATTACAAACCGTATCAGCTGTTTTACTCTCATTTGAAACATCTTTTGACTCTTTTGAAATTCTGTCAATTTCATCATGTAAATCCTTATTCCTTATTTCCACACAAGAGGTTATGACAAGATTCTTGATATCTTCAGCTAAGGATGCTTCCAAGAGTTGATCTTTTAAAAGCTCATTTTGTTTCTCTAGTTCATTAAGCTCACTTTCTGTCGACTCAAAAACATCTTTCATTTCTTTTATATCCCTTTGAAATAGATTCTAAAAGAATTCAAGATAAACCTTCATCTCGTTAAGAATTGGTTTAACTTGATCTTGACAAAAATCATTGATTTGTATCTCTGCCGGTGATGCGTAAAAAATGCTTGCTCTTTTACAGTTCTTTTGTATTAGCAAAGTCAACTTTTCAAAACAAACTTTTATCTTGTCTAATTCTTTGATCAAAGTGACTCACTTGGCATATTTTTTGATACCGGAATCTTAACCGAGGGAATAGAAGAAGATGGAAAATATTTTTGCTCGACAAAAAGCTCTTTTTGAGGAACAAAATATTTATAAAGCGCATTTAATTTTTTGTAGTTAATTGTATCTTTAACTCTTGAACTTTTTCATCTTTTTGAAACTCGTTCATTTTTAATTGACTCTTTTCAGCATCCTCAAGAGTTTCCTCAGAATCAAACACATGCAGTTGTTCACTCTTATTACACAGTTCATAAGCATTATACAACTTAGGAATTTTGGCGCAAGCTTGTGAAAGAACATAAGGACCGTTATATCCCAAACCTGACTTCCGTAAGTTGTCCCGAAAAGCTTTTTGTTCATTTGTAAGCAACCGAAGTGTTTCAGTTGATTTGCCCATTTTACAAACAACATTTTCAAAATCTTTGATTTTAGCTTGTAACTGAAGAATATCATCAAGATATTTTTCCTCTTTGTTACACTGTGTTTGATTGAAAATCTTTTGTGTCTTTTGATATTCCTCTTTTTGTCTCTTATAATCCTTGACATCTAACTCTAATTTATCTCGTTGTTTTTCTAGATCTCGAATGATATCTCGATCACGAACTAATTGAGACTGAGCTTGTTTATTATAACGTTTTGCCCGTTCATCAGCCTTAAGAAATTTGTTGAGATAATTATTATCCTTGTTAATACCTTCTAAAATCCGAACCCTTTCCTTATACATCTCAATCTGACTAGTCAAAGTCATGTTTTGTTGTTGGACTTTTTGAGCAAATAATTGTTGTTTTTCAGCTTCCTGAGCTAAGCGTCTTATTTCCTCGTTTGATCCTATTTTCCCTATTTATCACGTTGAACCCAAGTAATTTTCAATACTAACCCAAAAATTGAATCCAAATTATCACACAAACCAAATCGTTCACAAATATCATAGTTTTCTTAGAAGAATCAATTGAAAAGGAATCAAGATTACGATAAAACCGTAATTGATCAATTTCAATTGATTATAAACTTTTTAAGACCAAAAAGGTTCGATCAATTTCCGATAAACTTTGAAAAATAACAAATCCTACTCGAGATTATTAAAGATGTATTTTTCAAGAAAGTATCCAACGAATAATGAATCAATAATACGTTAAAACCGTAAAGTGAACAATTTCGATGAAATCGATGCGTTTGAAGAACACTTTCGAAAATGTGCTCCACAAATTCGATATAACCGAAAATGTGAGTTTTACCAAATTTGAATCGAAAATGAATCACAAGATCGATAAAACCAAAAATGTGACCAAAATCAATGAAACCGACACAAATTCACAAGCGTTTTTAGAACTTTACCGAAAAGTAAAACTTCTACACAAATTCTTTGAAACCGAAAGTGTGATCCTATAGTAACATCAAATTCGATAAATGTACTATCCAAAATTCAATCCAAAATCGTAATCACACTCAATTATTTTTGCGCAATTAAAAACCGTGACACCAAAGTTATACCCACAATTTTAGTGCTAAATTAACAACAATAAAATGAATTACACGTTATTCAAAAGATAGATCTTTTGCTAGGAACACACAAAACGTTATTCAAAAGATAGATCTTTTGCTAGGAACACACAAAACTAGAAATGCAGCTCAAACTATACGCAAAACATGTCAATATTACGCAAATGTTTATACAAAAATCAGATACACACACGTTTAGTCCAAACTAGAAACGCAACACAAAATATACGGTCTAAGAAAAAAAATTGATATGAGATATGACAATTTTCGTTATAAGAAGACAGCCCAAATTCAGTTTTTCTTCACAAGCCCAACAACAAATATTACACACCTAAAATGATATATAAAAAAAACCACTCACTCAGTTATGTATCACACACACACTACTACTCTAACCCTAGAAAATAAACGTCACCCTTTTATATATCTCACACTTACACATTTAAAAAGAAAACTTCAACCCTAGATCTCAAACACACACCTCCCTTTTCTTATGATAAAACCAACTCAGTCACACAAATCCCAACTCTAACTCAAAATATCCAACGTTTTTTTTTCTTTACAAACGCTCAACACAGAACAAATCAAACACAATCACTAAGTTCAATCCTTTTTTTCTTTCTTTATACTCATTGAAGAATCAACAGGTAGGTTTTCATGTTTTAGATGTTGTTTTCGTTTCTTGTTTTTCTTTTTGTTTTTCTTTATAAATCGGGAAAAAAATATGAACCCGTGTTCTTTGTCTTTCTTTTGTTTTTCGAAAAGTTAACAATAAGTGAAAACTTAAAAATCGATCAATGATGAAATTGTGTGTAAATCTTTCAAAGATTTGTATTAACCATCTAAAGACACACACAAATCTGAGATCAATCTTTATTGTTATTTCGTTTAATCTGTCTTGATAAATCAAAACTAAAGAAAGATTGAAAGCAGTTTTGTTTTTGATCTCTCTTTTTAATTTTCGAAAAGTAAATGAAGGTGAAACTTCAAAAAAAAAACAATCTATGATAGAGTTCGATTTCGTGATTAAGATCATTGATGGTCTACACCTTTATTGCAAAACACGAACTAAAAAGAAATCTGAGATTGTTTATTTTTGATGATACCTCTTTTATTTCAGAAGTTGAACGAGTAAAGACGATTGTTTGTTGTTTTCGATTTTGTTTCTTGTTTTCGTTTAAGCACCGGAACAAAGATGTGATATGAACACTTGATGTTCTTGAACAAGATAGATCTATGATCAATGCTTGGACACACACTTATAAATTGTTAAAGATTGATACAAAGTGTGACCCAAACTGAGATCGAGTCTTGTCGAATTTGATTATTCTTGTCGAAAATGAATTGTTCCGAATTTGATCTTGCTCCGAGTTAAGATCTGTGATGATTTTCTCTTTTGTGTTAAAAGATCTTTAAGATCTATAAATCTGATTGAAGAATACACAAAGAATAATCTGAGATCTAAGATTTCCGAAAATCAGACGATTCGATATTGAGTATGATCTGAATTTTCTTTCTTACTTCTTAATTTCTGAGATTGAATTTCTTGTTTGTGTTTTCAAGTTTGATACAAGATCTGTGAAGAAAAGTACTTTCAAGTTTGATACAGATCTTAGACTCAAAACACTATTTTCAAACTTCTAAATTCGACCAGTTTGACCAAAAATCAAACTTCCATCTTTGAAAGTCAAATTTCAATAAAATCAGTTATTAATCCGAATTTGACCAGTCAAACCATTTTGTAACAGACTTTTTACTGAATTTGATTTTTATAACAACTTTTACTGATTTTAACCTTAATAAGCTGCTGATTATCAAAATAAGCGCAAATAAGCAAAATTTATACTGATTTTGCCACGTCAATTATGATAAAACCGTAAGTAATCAATCTTGATAAAACCAAGATTAGCAAAATAAGTACAAATAAGCACTAAAACTTGAATAAGCACATTTTTAAGCAGTTTGACTCGATAAGCACACGAAAAATAAGTTGAAAACAGAATAAGCACACGGAAAAGTCAGAATAAGCACAGCAGATAAACTAGACCGAATAAGCTCATATAAGACCAAAATAAACTCGAAATAAGCTGCTGGAATAAGCTGACGAAATAAGTTGTCCGAATAAGCTCTCCTAAACAATACTAAATCACTCCTGCAGCTCTGATACCACTTGTGAGGTCTTGATTTCAGGATCAATAAGCAATAGAGTGTTTAGTCTAGAAAGAGAAAGATTAGAAAGTAGAGAGAGAAAGAGGGAGGAGTAGGATTAGAGAAATGATATTAGATTAATTAGAAGATACACCTCACTAATGAGGAGGTGATGGGTATTTATACCCATTTTACAAGTATGAGCAAGGTGCTCTTGTCTTTTAGACTTTGGCTATTTAGCCAGGTTTTGTGACTTATTTTAGTCACGAACCTTTCATCTAACATATTACACAATATTATTTTTCAAATTATTACAAGACTCGATCTCAATAAGATCGTCACTTTTTATCATTCCTAACATTAAGTGAAGTGCATTTATCTTTTTAGTAAGACATTGCTCTTGATAAACAGACTTTTGGTAACATCTTTCAAGCTTATCATATTTTTCTTGATTAATTTCAAAACACTTTTCTTGATTTTTATATCTAGCAAGCTCAGTGGTCAAATCGGCATTTGTTTCTTTCATTTTACGATTGACCGTGTTGACTTTCTCAACCTCTATAGCTAAATTATTATATAATGATTCAAAATAAGCACGTGTTTCCTCAACAGTTGTAGGATTTTGTTCTACTATTCCCCCACTTTGTTCGACACTAGAAACTGTAGAGATAACATTGCTATCATTCTGTTGAACTTGGTGTGGTTCAGAAATGGGTTTGAGTAACTCAATATACTGCTCCTCTTAAGTAAACATATTGAATATCTCATTATTATAATAATTATCATATTCGTGTACCTCAGCTGATCCATCTGAGTCATAGACGGGGGCTTTGTTAGTCTGAGTACCTGATGTCGATGCTTGCTGCAAATTAGCCATCAAAATGTAGTTTGCATTGACTTCCTTAATCTCTTCAAGATCTCCTAAGCAGCCATGAAATCAAATTCCTCATCTTGGAGTTGGATTCCTGCCTCTTCCTTTTGAGCGATCAACAACTGCGTCTGAAGAAAAGCAGCATCCCTTTTTTATTGGGGGGGACCCCCTTTTTGCAGTGCATATTCCTGGCCATAATGACCCTATCCTTTTATGTGTGTAAACACCATATCTGATTATCGTTGTTTTGATTACCATTACTTTACCTTTATCCCTGTTGCTACAACATACTATTTTTGTCGGATTCACATTCTGATTAACAATACCCGAAACAACAATAAGCACATTTTGATTTCTAACATTCTGAATACTCGGATTCGGAACTGCATTTTGAACAACATGATTCCCATCATTCTGTACTGCATTATACCCATTCTGATTCCCAATATTCTGCCTAGTATATTGTCTAAACTGATTCCCATCATTACCTCCAACCATCTGCATCTGTCTGTCTTGACCCAAATTCATACTTGGCTGTGCAATCTGCCTATTTCGAGGGTTAGATGAAATTCTCTGGTTGTTGTTGGTTGGTGTTGAGTAGTTTAGTTTGAATGCCTTAGCTATTAGTAAAAGTGCCATGTTCATTGCAGTTGTGGGATCTGTAATGTCTATAGGATTTGGCATCGGTTGTTACATATAGTTCTTGTTGAATGAAGGTTGTGGGTTGTAATTGTTATTGGGTTGTGGTTGTTGCATGTAGGTAATCTGTGTAACACCCCCCAAATTAGGTCACAGCGGAATATGGGTCTGATGGTGTTACTTCATAGATCAATAGTACAAGATATATATAAGAACGACCATTTAAAAGTCATTTAAAACTGATACATTGGATTTAACAAATTGTTGTTACATAAGTCTGAAACTTCATTTGTTCATTGTTTAAAATACAAAGATTTTAGTCCATAACAATTATATTCCCAAAATGTAATGCAACCAAATCTTTAATGCATATTACTTCTAAAATAACGACCACCAATGTATCCTTGGTCTTGTACCTCACTGATCTCCTGAGAAAACATTGCTTAAAACGTCAATAATAATGTTAGTGAATTCATAGGTTTGTAAAATGTATAATGTAGGACCGCAAGATTTCCCCATGATAATGCAACAGATGCAAACATCATAAAATGTAATTACGTTTTCCTAAGCTCATGCCCTTGAATTAAGCTCGTCTCTGTATGATTTAGCAATAAAATTGCAACTATTGTGTCACACAGTGATGATGTTCTAACTCGCAACATCCCCAATCCGACATGGTTTGCAGTTCGTTGTCACGGGCCTAGTGAGCTCATGACATCACCCGAATAGGGTTGTCTATCCCCAAAATAGATCTATTTTTATAACCTTGACGCATCACAACAAGTAAATTGCAGTTTCATAATTAATGGGCCTCAGAGGGTCTATCGCTACTTAGGCAAACAGTAATCGTAATGTATAATGTCACTTAAGTCCCAATGGTAAAACATGCATATGTTTCTCACACCTATAAACTTGTATATCATTATAATGCAAAACGTGGTATTTTAGGGCTATGAACTCACTGAATCGATAATGTAAATCACAAACAGAAAATGCGTCACAAATACGCCCGAATGCAACCTAATTAATTATAGGCCGTATGAGTACTAAGTACTTTGAATAACTAATACCGTATATAACTTTATATAGCTACATCACCATCTAATTGTATTTGTGAAATCATTTTTATAAAGTAAAAATGTTTATAAATATCTCTTTAGTAAAAAACGACGTAACTTTCTCGTTTTAAGTCTGTTTCTTACATTTCTTATGTCCACGCTTTCGTATTAAGACGAGGTATCAAAATATTACATTTTCATATTTTCAACCTACTGGTGAACAGTAATTTTTACTGTTAATGAACTGTTGGGATTAAAAGCCTTTTGATGCTGTTTGGAAGTTACTACTGCTAAGTGGAAGTTAAGACTGTTAAGGTATTAGTTACTACTGCTAAGTATAAATTAGTGCTGTTAGTAATCTTAATAAAAAATATGCTAAGTAGTTAGTACTTCTAGTTACTACTGCTAGTGTAAGTTACTACTGCAAGTGTATATTAGTATTGCTAGTTACTACTGCTAGTATAAGTTACTACTTCTAGTATATGTTACTACTGCAAGTTACTACTGCTAGTGTAACTTAGTACTGCTGATGAAGATTGAAGAAAACTTTCTAAGTAGTTAATGTTGCTTGTATACAGTTAGTGTTGCTGGTACAAAAGTTACTACTGTTGGTGTGAAAGATTACAACTGCTAGAAGAGTTTATGCTGACAGAGAAGAGATCAAAGACTTATCAGAGAAAAGATAAAGATTGTTTATGTGATAAGTATGAGATATTTTTGTAAAAGATATAAATAGATGACATTGACAAAGATGCAGAGGTTACTTTGGTTGAAGAGACTCATGGGAGGTATGGTGATGATTTAGTGTTTGACACAACAATTCTTGATGGTGAAGAAGTGTTTACATGACAGGATGTGGTTGATAAGGAGTTTAATACTGCTGATCCAATTACTACTGTTGGTGAAGTAGTTACTACTGCTAGTGTTGAAGTTAGTGCTGCTACCACTACAACAACAACTGCTATCACAAAAGTTGATCTCACTTTGACTTAAGCATTGGTTGAATTGAGGAGTGCAAAACCTAAGGTTGTGGTACAAGATCCAGTGCAGAGTGCAAACACAACAACACCCTCAACAATACCCAAAGCTAAAAGCATTACTTTTAGAGACCCTGGTGAATCTACAACAAGAACAACACTAACATCAATACCTTCAAACATCAAGGATAAAGGCAAAGCTAAGATGATTGAACCTGAGAAACCTTTGAAGAAGACAGAACAAATAAGACTTGATGAAGAACTTGCTTTCAAGCTACAAGCTGAAGAAGAAGAACAATTAAGACTTGCAAGAGAGAAGGCTAAGAAAGTTAAAGAAGCCAACATTTCATGGGATAATGTGCAAGCAATGATAGAGGCTGATAGGTTATTAGCTGAAAGATTACAAGTAAGAGAGCAAGAAGAATTGACAGATGAAGAGAAGGCAAGATTGTTTGTAGAACTCTTAGAGAAGAGAAAGAAACACTTTGCAGCATTAAGAGCTCAAGAAAAGAGGAACAAGCCACCAACTAAAGCACAAAAGAAAAGTACAATGTCAACTTATCTAAAACACATGGTTGGTTACAAGTAAAGTCAATTGAAGAACAAGTCATTTGCAGAAATTCAGAAGTTATTTAATAAATCCATGACAAGGGTAAACATGTTTGTTGATATGGATACTGAGTTGGTGAAAGAGAGCTCAAAGAAAGCTGAAGCAGAGATGGCACAAGAAAGTAGTTCTAAGAGAGCAGGAGAAGAGCTAGAATAAGAGGTAGCAAAGAAACAGAAAATGAAAGATGATAAAGAGAAAGAAGATTTTAAACAATGCTTTGAGATTGTCCAAGATGATGAAGTGGCAATTGATGCTATACCTCTAGCTATCAAGCCTACACCCATTGTAAATTTCCAGATTCATAGAAAAGGAAAGAATGGCTATTATGAAATAATGAGAGCTGGTGGAAGTTCTAAGATATACTTATTGTTTAGTCAGCTGATCAAAAGCTTTGACAGAGAATATTTGGAAACTCTGTGGAAGTTGGTTAAAGCTAAGCATGGGAATACAAGGCTAGAAGAAGGTTATGAAAGAGTGCTATGGGGTGATCTAAAGACTATGTTTGAACATCATGTAGAAGATCTAATATGGAGGAATTTACAAGGAAAGTATTGCTTTGGAGGCTATATGATTCCTGTGGAATACACTTTGTGAGATTTGAAGATATGCAAGTCTATATGCTAGTAGAAATGAGATATCCCCTTACACCAGCTACAATCACTAATATGCTAAATAAGAAGCTGCAAGCTGACTATTGGAATGAAATGTGTTATCAGCTTCTTAAGCTTATAACAAAGCAGCTCAAGAAATAGTGAAGTGTTTGGAAGCATTCTCCTGGTGATTATGAAGCTTTTAATGAAGAAACTTGAGATTTTTGAAGAAAAATATCAAGTTTAAGGAAGGATTGTTGGGATTAAAAGCCTCTTGATGCTGTTTGGAAGTTACTACTCCTAAGTGGAAGTTAAGACTGTTAAGGTATTAGTTACTGCTGTTAAGTATAAATTAGTGCTGTTAGTAATCTTAATGAAAAATATGCTAAGTAGTTAGTACTCCTAGTTACTACTGCTAGTGTAAGTTACTACTGCAAGTGTATATTTGTAACTTCAGTTACTACTAGACTAGTATAAGTTACTACATCTAGAACCAATGTTACTACTGGCAAGGTTACTGACAGCTAGTGTACCTTAGTACTGCTGATGAAGATTAAAGAAAACTTTCTAAGTAGTTAATGCTGCTTGTACACAGTTAGTGCTGCTGGTAAAAAGTTACTACTGTTGGTGTGAAAGATTACAAACTGCTGAAGAGTGTATGCGACAGGGAAGAGAACAAACAGACTTATCATAGAAAAAGATAAATATTGATTTGTGATAAAGTATGAGATATTTTGTAAAAGATCTGTATAAGTTTAATTTTTTTAGAAGATCATGATAACTTAGAAAAATATTGTAAGTTGGATTAGGACCATCCTTGGTGTATAAAAGGAGGTCAAAGGCATAGAGTTAGATATCTAAGAAATCGATTGATTTTAATACATATACATCAAGGTTTTGTAACCCTAACACTATAAGAAGTTGTTCGAAAATATTGAGGCAGAAAACTTTGGTAAACTGTTCTGTTACCGAACATATTCATTACGTTTTATTGAATTCTTCTGTTGTTACATAAGTCTGAAACTTCACTTGTTCATTGTTCAAAATACAAAGATTTTAGTCCATAACAATTATATTCCTAAAATGTAATGCAACCAAATCTTTAATTCATACGACTTCCAAAATAACGACGACCAATGTATTCCTGGTCGTGTACCTCACTGATCTCCTGAGAAAACATTGCTTAAAACGTCAACAATAATGTTGGTGAATTCATAGGTTTGTAAAATGTCCACTTTCGAGCACGTATTCGTAATTAAAAGTTTTATCTAACTAATATATTTTCCAAAATGTATCTGAGATGAATGGTGATTTTACTGTTCATAGTTTATAAAATTATTTTTATAAACTATAATTATCGTAAACGTGAAAAAAATCCATAACTCCTTCGTTATTGATCAAAAAATTATGATTCTTAATGTTTTGGAATCCTAAAAATATGTACTATCTGAGAAAAATCACCATTTGTATATATCAGAAGTTAAAAGTAATTGGTTTTTATAAAATCCTTTTATAAACGCGTTTATTATCGTATAACTTACAAATGGCGTATCTTCTTCGTTATAAATCGGATTTTTGAGTTCCTTACATATTTGGAATCCTCATGACATGTAGTATTTTATAAAAATATAAAATAAATGCTTTTTATTTTGAATTAAAACATAATGTTTTGAGGTTTTTGTTAAAATGTGATTAAAACTAGTTTTTATAACTTTTTAGTTTAGCAACTTTGTTACAAGTCCTCTACTACACCATATATCACATGTCTTACATACTTAAGGTCCTTAGTCCATGATTTGTCCAAATATTGTCCAAGATAACAAGATCCACAAGTCCTTATACCACTTTTACTTATAAACTTATTAAGTAACTTTTTAAACCACTAGTTTATATATATACTTTTTATACATAAACCACACTTGTACAATACTTATATTTCTATTACCACATGATATTAACTTCCATATAACATATGTAAAAGTATACTAAATCATAATCAAGTGTAAAAATCCATTTTACAAGTTAATAAGTTTCCTAGATGGTGATTAACTATATAAACATAATATACATATGAAATCACAAATGTAAAGAGATTAAGGGTTTTAGATAACCTTATTATGATGTATGGTGATGAACAACAAGATCTAAACCCTAGTTTAGATAATAAACCTAAGCTTCCAATACAAAGAAAACCCTAATTCTAAGTAAACCCTAATCTTGCATTTTCCTTGTTTAACCCTTTTAAATGCTTAACCAAGCCTTCAAACCTTCTTGGTATATCTTAGATATGTTGTAGGAATACTTGTATGTGTTGTAAATAAATTTGGTATGGATTGTTTAGGGGTTTTTGGTGTTGGTCGTGGGATAGGAGAAGCAAAAAGGGATAATATGTGAAGTTTTCTTGTTAAGGAGTGATGTGTGTGTTTTCTATGTTACTTGCACTCTATATATATTACCATGGACTAGTCAAGATTGCCATAGGAAGTCCAAGACACAATGAGGGTTTTAAGGAAATCTTGGTCAAGACTTAGCTAAAAGTCCTTAAGGTTTTAATGCGAAAGGTTTGTACAAGTTTCAAGTTGGTAAATTATGAACTCTTTGTCCCCTTGGGACTACTTTCCCATCCGAATTTTTAGGGGAGGAGGGAGTACAAATATGATTTTTGATATCTTGTAAAATATCTAGCATTATTTTGAAGTTACAAGTTGTAGGTTAATATGTAGTAAGATATACCTTGTAATTTGTAAGTCTTGGTTTATTTCCTTCATGAAGAATTCGGCTAAGGTGATAAATATGGGTGCATTTTTATATAACTTTGGGTATTGGGTATAAAAATGGGTACTTGTTGAAGCGTAGAAAAGTTTTGGTGGTTTCGGGTATGCCTAAATGTATTTTATCGCGAAACGTAAACACTTTACGTAACCAATAAAAATAAAATGTGCAAAGATAATAATTATCTAACACTTTCTTGACATAAACATTTAATTGTTTGATGCCCATTTACGTTGAATGATAATTTTTAGCTTACGCGATTTAACTTAACGATCACGATTAAAAGCAAACGCGTACAATACTAAAAATAAATAGTGAATTTATTGACGTCGTACAATGACCCTAAAACACGGGGTGTTATAGTCTTCCCCTGTTAAATGAGACTTGTCCTCAAGGCTTAAGACGCGACACTTGACGACAGTGCAGTCTTTGTGAAGAGGTGTGGATACTTCTTCCGGAATTGGTCTTCACGTTCCCATGTAAATTTAGGACCTCTCTTAGAGTTCCATCGAACCTTAATGATTGGGATACGGCTTCATTTCAATTGTTTTACTTCACGATCCATGATTTCTACTCGTTCTTTAACAAAATAAAGTTTGTCATCAATGTGGAGTCCATCCAACGGAACGGCTAATGGTTCGTTGGCATAGCACTTCTTCAAGTTGGATACATAAAACATATTATGAACCCGGCTTAGCTCTTGAGGAAGCTCAGGCTTGTAAGCCACAGCTCCAACCTTTTCTAACACTTTTAAAGGTCCAACATATCTGAGGTTTAACTTCCCTCGTTTGCCAAAACGTACTACTCCTTTCCAAGGTGAAAACTTAAGCATAAATTTATCCCTAACTTGAAACTCCATTGGCTTACGCTTTAAATCGGCATAACTCTTTTGTCGATCATGTGCAGCTTGCATTCTTTGCTTGATCTGGACGATCTTCTCAGTTGTTTCCTGAACCATTTCCGGACCGGTGAGTTGAACTTCTCCAACCTCGGCCCAACAAACAGGTGAATGACACTTTTAACCGTAAAGTGCTTCAAATGGTGCAGTCTTGATGCTAGCGTAATAACTATTGTTATATGAAAACTCGACTAATGACAAATAGTTAACCCAACCCTTTCCAAAGTCGATCACACAAACACGCAGCATATCCTCGAGAGTCTGAATAGTCCTCTCGCTTTGTCTGTCAGTTTTTGGATGATATGCAGTACTCATATCCAAATTCGTACCCAAGGCCTTCTGAAGTGACCTCTAGAAATTTGATGTGAACCTAGGGTCGCGATCACAAATGATTGAGATAGGTATTCCATGCCTCATGGCCACCTCCTTTAGGTACATTCTTGCTAATTTTTCCATGGGATCGGTTTCCATCATTAGTACAAAGATTACAGATTTAGGAAGTCGGTCGATAATCACCCAAATGGTGACGTAACCTTGTGACGACTTAGGAAGCTTTGTGATAAAATCCATTATGATATTATCCCACTTCCATTGAGGTATCTCGGGTTGCACAAACAAACCTGATGGCCTTTGGTGTTCAACCTTGACCTTAGCGCATGTCAAACATTTGCTAACATAGGTAGCGATGTCGGCCTTCATATTGGGCCACCAATATAGCTTCTTCATGTCCTGGTACATCTTGTCAAAACCCGGATGGATAGAGTATTTTGATTTGTGGGACTCGTGCATGATCACAATCTGTAAATCGCCATAACAAGGTAACCAACTCCTGCCATTTAAGCATAGAGTTCCATCCGTATAGGGTTCCAACTTTTCCATTCTAAGTTTCTCTAGATCCTTAGAATTTTCAATCAACATACCTCCAACATCTTCGTTCTTAATGTTCTCTGGTTTCCGTGCTTTGCCTTTCCTGGGTGATAACGAATCTCACAATCGTAATCACTGAGCAACTCTAACCAACGACGTTGCCTCATGTTCAACTCTTTCTGATTAAGAATATATTGTAAACTCTTATGATCAGTGAACACCATACACTTGGTCCCATATAGATAGTACCTCCAAATCTTGAGAGCGAACACTACTGCTCCAAGTTCCAAATCATGAGTCGTATAGTTCTTCTCATGAATTTTCAATTGGCTTAATGCATAAGCAAGTACCTTCTCTCTTTGCATCAACACAGCGCCCAACCTTTGATTGAAGCATCGCAGTATGCGATAAAATCTTTGCTTCCTTCAGGTAAAGCCAAAATTGGTGCACTACACAACTTCTGCTTCAACAGTTAAAACGATGCTTCTTGTTTGTCGCCCCAAACGAACTTGACCTTTTTCTGAGTAAGCTTGGTTATTGGCTTGGCGATCTTCGAAAATCATTCGATGAATCTTCGTTAATACCCAGCAAGACCTAAAAATTACCAAATCTCCATTGGCGTTTTAGGAGATGCCCAATCTTTATGGATTCGCTCTTGGCGGGATCCACGTGAATGCCTTGACTATCAATCACGTAGCCGAGAAATTGTACCTTGGGAAGCCAAAATTCACATTTAGAGAATTTAGTGTACAACTCCTCTTTCTTAAGCAATTCCACAATTTCCTTAAGATGTTCTTCATGTTCCTTCTTGTTCTTGGAGTAAATGAGGATATTGTCTATAAAGACAATCATGAATTTATCCAAATATGGCTTGCACACGCGATTCATGAGATCCATAAATACCGTTGGTGCGTTCGTCAAGCCAAATGGCATAACTTGGAACTCATAATGACCATTATTGATCCCACGCCTTGATCGGTTCTTTACCTAGTAAAGTGTATGTTACCTTGGATGAATCCAAAATAACAATAGATGAGACTTTGTTTATATATCAAAGTGTATGCGGAATCTACTATAATAACTCAAGAATTTTCATCAAATGCAAAACCTATTTTACTATTATCACAATTGTACGGGGAAATTTTTCGCTTTATTACATTACTTATATATCTCAGTATGTCATAACTAAAGTAGACGAGCTCACGCAACCTATCTATGACAATCCTATGTCAAGCAAACATCATAACATGTCAAGTCAATATCATAATATCATTATTACAAAGTACATTATTCCTATAATGTACCATTCACAACGTTATATCTAAACGGGCTTTAAACCGTTATCGTATGCCTCTAAAACCCTAATTTCATGAAGGGTTAATATCTAAAGTGAATGCACAAGCTACTAAAGCATATGTACAAGCAATATAAGATCTCATTTGAAATATAAAATCCCTTCAACTCAAAGTACAAATCTCTAAAAGCTCAATGTACAAGTCATTAAGCATGATCTCTAAAATAGCCGTTTTACCTCCGTTTTCATTCTAATTTCTTCACCACCACTTAAGCAAGCTACTACACTCATTTTAAAAGGTGTAAACCCTAATTATTCAATTCATAAGCTTTCATATATCTTTTTATACTCAAAACCCTAATTCAAAACCCTAAACCCAAAAACCGAGCTAGTTTCTAAACCATGACCCGTTTCTTGATTTTTATCCATTGTAAACCTAAACCAATACTTAAATAAGTTATAATAACATAAATTACAACATTCTCAATCATAATCCATTATCATTTCATCATTCTACTTCAATTATACACGAAACAAATCCAGAAAACCCTAATTGTGCCCTAATTATGATTTTGACCCGTTTACTCATTTTCAGACCATCTCATTCTCAAGTAAGCAACCAAGAGTCATTGTAAACCCATAAAATGAGTTTAAAAACCTTTATCTATCATTAACCATCCTTTCTTCAACAATGTACAAGAATTACAAAGCTAGAAAATCCTAAAGTATTATACGAGCCCTAATTCCAAGCCATGACTTATTCTTTCAATTTCAACCCTTTTTGACTTAAACCAACTATCAAACCTCATTAATAATCCTTTATATAAGTCCTATGATCTGTATTCCATCATTTCTAATCAATAATATTTGAATTGTAAGCAAAGAAAGTCACAAAAACCGTAAACCATACCAAATGGTACCCGCGACCTCATTTCTTTAATTTAAACCCGTTTTAACCCAAACCAAATGGAAACCTTTGCTAATAAACTTATTTACAGACCTTGGTAACATATTTTAACCATCCATGATCGTTATATATGAAATCTAAGCAATGAAAACTTATGAAAACCATGCCGAGTCTAAAATAGACCCGCACCCCATTTTTGGGTTCTTTAACCCATTTTAGCCGTAACCATGTGCAATGCACTTGCATAAAATCCTTAACTACACCTTGTAGCAGCTCACCCACCTGCTTGAACCTTCTCTTGGTTGAAATTAAAGGCACATGGCCTTCTTTTTGCTCCAATCAGCCGCGGACACCACAAGAACCAAAACCACCTCCATCAACCTCCACCTTGCACCATAGCCTCTCCAACACAGCCCCTAGACTCTCCACATCATCTCCCATGTGTCATAACCTGATCACTAAGATTTCTTGGCCTCTAAGGGTTGGAAATGCTATAAATAGGGGTCTTGGGCACTCATTCAAACTCGCACCACACCTCCTCCTCTATAACCCTTATAGGCAGCAATCCTTTGCTCCCTTATGATCCTAGGATCATTAAATAAGTTCAAGAAGTGAAGCCCTGAAGAATTGAAGCCCCGGAGTAAAGATACAAGGCGTACGAGTGGAAATACTACCCGAAACGACCCGTTTCCACCATTTTTGCTCCTTGAAGCTCAAACCCAGGTTTTGAATGTTCTACTTCTGCTAATACACCCTTATAATGTTCATATGATCCTAAATATACTCTTGTTAAAGTTTCATAACTCAATTCATGCTCATTTTCCGTTTTGATCCAAAACCGTACACCCGAAACCCTAATTTCGCGTTTTTCTTAAAACTAAATGTCATAATGATTAAATATTGTTATAATCTATCCTAGCATGCTTAACTAATGTTAAAATAACCACTTTATTGATTAATGAAGGAATTTGAACTTAAAACCCGCGTGTTTACGTTTTGAAACCCTAATTTGACCCGTTTTGCTTCCTAGCTTAACGAATCGTTATTTTAAACTTGTGTTGCATTAAAACTTCATATTTTAGTTTATTATAACTTATAAATGTCTATTGAAATGTTAAAATAAGCTTGCATGGCAATTTGGACATGTTTTGTAATTATAATCCATGCAAGGGGTATATATCGTAACTTTCAGAAACTTATAACTAAAAGGACTAAAAGTGTCATTTTATCAAAGTTATAACTCCAGGGATCTATTATGTCACTTTTCAAAGTCCAAGGTTTACTTGGTATATCTTTCAAAGTTGAAGGACCAAAGTCGTAAAAATAAACAAACTCCAAGGCCTATTTGGTAATTTTTCAATCCCAGGTCTAAAATGTAACATTTGAAAAAGTATAAAATCATGTTAAAACCTTACAAGACATAACTTTAATAACTGCTGCTCGTGCTTACCATTTCAGATATGGATAAAAACGCTTAAAACCAATTTTAATTATATCGTATCACAATACTAAGGAGCTTCATATTAAGAGGTTTCATCTTGGTATTACGTTCTGACTGAGTTGTTGGGTTTACGATTTAAAGTGCCCTAGCTCCTCAGAACATTTACTGAATGACTTCCTGATTTATATGCCCGAACGATGATACATTAATTCCAAACTCTTCAATCAAACTCATAATCTTAAAACTAAAGTTCTTAGATACAATCTTCCTAAGACTCATCAATATTTACTCAGGTTGCTGACGTGCTGTTTTACTATCTTTTTATTATATCTAACATTCCCTGTTAAGATTGTGATAGGTCGTCAGCTTTCATTTCAGAATAATTACTACATCTACCTATCAGGTGAAGTTCATAACCTCGCCTTTACTTATTTCCATGTTTTATAAACCCGCGAGGGGGATACATGCTTGTTACAAACTCATTCATCTTATAACAATGTGATTACTATTCAAAGACTTGGTGAAGTTCATAACCTCACTTTTAATCTCTTTAATGTCTTACATAAGACCCTAGGGGAATAACATTGCTATATAATTACGAATACATGTGTTTTTTTTCCAAACTATATGCTAATCTTATGTACCATTATAATTAATGTCTAAGTATTTTATCCAAAATCCCTCATTATTATGACCATTAATCACTTTCCGAGTAACGCTAATATTATTGGAATAGATCTATCGGATTGACGAATCCTGTTGAGTTAACCGGATAGCAACAAACACACTATATTAAGAATTTTCATAGGTATACTGGCAATTACCTATCACCGAGGGCCATTATCTCTATAATATTTTTCACATATTTTTGGGTAATATACTCTATCAGTTGGGTGTGCCGATGACTTAGACCAGACTATACTATACCAGACAAGACCAAGACCAAACAGACCAAACAAGATGATAACGCAGCAATACACTGTTACTATGATAATTGTATTCCTTACAATTATTACAAACAACGAGTATATAATAACGTGACCTAAGATCATAACAATACCATTTTCATAAAAAGTTTGTGTTTTGTAACAATTATTTACACTATAACTTGTATTCAAATTGCTTACAAACCTATGATTTTCACTCAAACCTTTGTGTTGACCCATTCTAGCATGTTATCTCAGTAATTGAGCATGTTGCGGTACATGACTGGACTCGAAGGTGGCTGAACTGTTATCATTCAAACATGATATTTTAAGATTTTGGGACCTACATTTTGTACAACTCTATTATAATGAATGATAACTAAATTTTTCCAACAACGTCTCTTTTAAAGTTGTTTTCTATGAGTATGATTGTTGTATCCATGAAGTAATACCCCAGATTAGCTTCCGCTGCTATATTGTAAAAATGGGGGTGTTACAGATTGGTATCAGCGCCAGGTTATAGAGAACAAGGTCAAAACCTTAACTATAACCACATTTCATTTTTCAGCCATCAAAGTCCTCCGTGCCACTACATTCCGGAACAAGTATGTAAAGATACATATCTATTATACTATTACATAAATAACTTATGTTATTTACAAACTAGGTTGTTAATAGAACGATGTCTTCTCCCAACCACTTTACTTCTGATATTGAGGATGCTTTTTCCTCTATAAATATTCTTAACTATACTTCGGTCTCATCGGATTATTTCCCAGCTTCATCAGGAAGCAGTTCTTTTAACTCCTCGGAAAACTCTACAGATAATATGATCCCACCAGTATTCTTATCTTTCTACAATAATCCTTGTTTGAAGGACGTACAAGCATTTTATGCTAAGGAATTACCTATTTCATCACCAGATCCTATTACTCCACCAGCTATTTTGACTCTATCTCTGATATTACCACCATCACTACTATTTAATCCTCGATATTTCTTTATTCCTGAAGAACTATTACTACCTAGGAAGCAAATCCATTCTCCATATTCTTCCTCAACTACGTTATTTAATTCATCTCGGAATCAAACTTGTAATTTGGTATCACCATCTTCCTTAGTTTATACTTCTAAACCCCTCCCTCAAGTATTTGGAAATAGAAAATGTTCAATAGATGTATCTGAAACATCAAGAGCAACAAGTCAAGATATCTTGAATTATTAATGAACTCTATCTTCCCCGCATTGAGAGAATGGCGAAGGCCGTATAAATGGTACGAACTGAAGACTGAACTCAAGGAAATCCGTAGTCATGATTGTCAGACTTCAAAAGAAGCGTTAGGGCAAAAGGATAAATTCCTTTGCTCACTACAGTTTCCAATCTTTAAGGAATCATTGAGAAAATCCAACTCGTCACCAAACAAATCAGGGAAGATCTTAGGATGTCATCTACCAAACTCAAATCAACAAACTCTTAGACTATTCTACTTTATCCTAAGCCACGGGATTGTGGTATAAATAAAAACGCTTGCAAATATTGACTATGTACATGATAAGGCACAGTATTTATAAAGCAATCCCGTTTCATACCTTAGTGTTTCCAACTTATTCCTCTTCATCATCATTTCCTACCATTTTTTTTTTTGTCATTATTTCCGTCGTTATCATAAACTCTAATG
The DNA here is from genome assembly GCA_026074375.1 of Tanacetum coccineum. Classification (NCBI taxonomy): domain Eukaryota; kingdom Viridiplantae; phylum Streptophyta; class Magnoliopsida; order Asterales; family Asteraceae; genus Tanacetum; species Tanacetum coccineum. The sequence goes on along the minus strand of BQNB010050328.1, from coordinate 9,429 downwards.
CTTAAAAATTCAAAAATAAGCATTTTCCCTTTAAGCATTTTTCTCTTTTATTACTTTTCAAAACTTATGATATCATTCTTACTACGTATCATCTTTTGTTGATAGAATGCCTATTGCAAGTTTTTACGACGTAAAATATATTAATAAAATAACATATATCTAAGTAATAGGAATGATTACCAGTACCCCTTGATAAAATTCACTCTCAAAAATAATATAATATAGATATATCATACGTATATCAAACCCGTGCAAGTATGATCACCCCGGGTCGTTTCCCCAATGACTAGTGAGATTGAAACCACGTTTTCGTTCGGATCCTGATTTGAATAGAACAAAGATATTTTGGATAAGCTATTACTACGAAATTAAGAAGCAACAAATAATGACAATTAAGCAAGTAAACTAATTTTAAATCCCTAAAAATGTAAACTAAAATTTTACTAGGTAAAGAAAAATTTCTGAAAACTATTAAAAATAAAAGCCCTAATTTTTATCTTTTTATAAAAGTTTAATTAAACTAATTAAAAATCAAACCTAAATACTAATTAAAATTAATAAACTTAATTAAAAACTTAACTAAGGATTAACGGTGCAAAAAGGAAAAGGACTAACGCGGAACTAACTGAAAAACAATTAAATTGAAAAGTTACACTTTCTACCCTGAGAATCTATCCCGACAACAAACTAAGACCCGAATTAAGGTCAAATTTGAAAAGTGCTTAAGATAAAAAACTCAAAGAAGCAAAGTTGTAAAGGAAGACAGGGGGAACAACTTTAACAAAAGCACTATAATCTGAAACTCAAAGATAAGCTCTAAAAAGAGCTTATTAATAAGCTGTTACAGAAAGGAGGGTTTAACCCTTGGTTTTAGAAAATAAGCTATAAAAAACTCAAAACTAGTTCAAAATGAAAAAGGAAAGAAGTTCTAAAGAGCTTATGATATGTTTAATCTATAAATGAAAAGAAATTAAAGCTTAAGCTACTTTTATACTACTGAAATCGATCATAAAATAAGCAAACTCAGGAAATAAGCAAAGTAACTCAAAATCCAATTGAGCTAAAGACTTAAATAAGCTAAACTAGACTCTGAAACTTAAAGGATTTATAAAACTACTTTTTATCCATCTAAATAAGCTATAAAATCTAGACTTAAAGGCTGATTTAACTAATTAAGACACTAAAGATTCTAAGTACTGTTTTTGGATTTTTTAGGTTTTTATGACTTTTGACAGCTAAATTTAACTAGGAAAATAAGCTAGAAATTGCAAATTAAGACTTAAAATGTATTAAGCTATATTAAAACTTAAGTCCTACTGAGTTTGATAAGCTAAATCCTAAAATTACTTATCTAAATTAAGCTAAGAACACGGCAGTACTAACTTATGGTTAGTACTGGTAGTGTAAAAAGTTCAGCAGTACTTTCACTTGAAAGTACTGCTGGTGCAATTTTTTGACTTTTGAAAACTAAAGAAGCAATGAAATAAGCTAGAAAATGAAAACTAAATCTAAATAAGCTAGAACTAAACTAAATTCTACTGAGATTAAAGCTAACAGTACTAACTTGTGAAAGCAGTACTAACTTGGAAGTTAGTACTGGTAGTGTAAAAGCTAAGCAGTACTAACTGAAGTTAGTACTGCTAGTGCAATTTTGAGATTACACTAATCCAAACACTACTTAACCATTATGACAGAGTTGAGAAAAGCTTTTTAAGAGAAATCTAATGAACAAGCACTAAATACCAGATAAAAACTAGCTTAAAACAAACTTAATAATCATGATTAAACAACTGAATAAGCTTTAATCTAAGATCTTAACTAATTAAACTAATATTTTTGGATTTTATGAGTTTTTATGACAGAAATTGATAACTAAAGATCTATAACTACTTAAGCAAAAACAGATGAAAACACATAACTAAATAGCACTAGAAGAGATATTTAAACACTAATAAGCAAATAAACAGATCTAAACAAAGCAAGCAATAATATCAAAATTTAAAACTAGAATTTAAAGGTAAATGAAAGAGAAACTTACAAACTCCTCTAGCTAAACAAGAGGAACCAATTAAGGCAGCTACAAGCTCTCTAGCTTATGAGTAAGCTAGAGTATAAGTCCTTGGGATCTCTTCCAAGGTAAGATCCCCTTCCAAAAGCTTAGATCCAATAAGATCCATGTAAGTTTTAAACTAATTAAAGGTTTAGATAAGATTAATACTGAATTCAAACAGCTCTATTTCAGCTTATAGACTGAAAGAGCTTAATATGAGCTTATTGAAACAATATGACTTATTAAGAGAGCTTATAACTTTATATGAGAGCTTAGATAATGAGATTTAAAACACTAAAGACTGAATTTCATTAAATGAAAAAGCTGATTACATTACTTGAAAAAGGAAAACTTACATTTAAGAAATAGAATACGAAATAAAAATTACATAAAAACTTAAATTCGACTACTAAAAACTAGATAGTGTGTGTGTGAGAAGTGAGGTCTTTTTATAGTGCCAAGCTGAAGCTTCTAGGACCTCTAGCCCTGCTCTTCAATCTTTCAATCTCTGCCATTCATTTCTTCAATCATTTGAGCTTCATTTGTGACCGTTTGATCAAGAAGTGGACACCTGAGGATTGCCAGCGTGTCATTCCCTTGATGTGACGTTTGTGTTAGTTTTGTGAGTGATTTAGCACAAAACCCACCACTATTTGTGCTTCTTCATTTGATGATGTGGCTTTTTTTAATGAATCCTTTGATAAAGACTGATTTGGCCCTGGGTTTGTGATGTAGACCTCTTGAATTGACTTAAGCACCCTCTAATTTTGATTTGCCCCTTGTTTTACCATGGCAGTGAAAATGGGAGAGACGATGAATAGTAAATGTAGTTCCCGCTTATTTTCTTCGACAGTTAAAACTGTTTATCTTTGGGAAGATTGCACTTTTGGTCCTTGCCTTTCATTTCCTCTATTTAAGTTATAAATAACTTTCGGAAATTGCATGAATGGCCCTTGTAGATGAAGATTGGCTAAGGCTTTGGTCTTTTGTCTCCAAACCTAAATGTACTAAAGAACTCTAGAATAAGCTCGTGTACCAACGGGCCTCTAATATCAAATAGGTGCCTCCAGGCTCGGCTGAGCATCTATGTGCTCCATCAGCATCCTACTACTCAACCCCTCGGTCATCAAATCTGGTAATCCCTCAAAATCAAATACTTGAACCCTGTGCGCCTCTCTCCTGTAATCTAAGCCAACCTCGTCCATAAATCGGCGTATACAAACTCAGTATATTGTAATCCCTCATACCCAAGGTAACTGGTGCATCTGATCTCTGGGGTGGAAGAGCCATGTCTGTAAATCAACGAGATTGGTACAAAAGTTTATAAATTTTAATAAACATTATTTTCTGAGGGTGGATACTAGTATTCATAAAATTAGATACGAATCGTATAAAGATCATGTCCTAGTCAATACTCGTATGATAAAAATCAATGCGGCCTATGGGAATCAATACTCAAGATCTTTATCAGATCAATACGTCGTATTCGTTTTACTGAATACGTCCTATTAAGGTTTTAGATTTTAGGCAAAATTGAGTCAATACGCCGTATCCATGTTAATAGATACGCCGTATTGCAACTTTGCTATTTTCTATTGATTTCTATTAGGGTTCTCTATCTCAAACACTATGCCATAGGGTTCCTTTTATACACCAAGGAAACCCTAATGGGCTTTACAAACGCATAAAATGATAATGCATATCCTTTCCTAAGATATCTCTAAGATAACTATTATAACTATTCTGTTACATAAACAGACTTAACTAGACAAGGCCAATACTAACTATAGTACTGCCAAACTTAACTTAGTACTGGCAGACTTAACTATGTCTACCAAACTTAACTCTATAACTACCAGACTTAAGTCTGTTTACAATAATTCCTAACATAATATACTCTAGGGGGCCTTGTAATAGTCTTCATACTACCTTACTTGTGCATTGCCTCAACAGAATATTAAGTAGACGGCAGGTTCGTGTAATCTGTTCATGATTTAGGAAATCGTTACATAGATCATCACAAGTGTGACAAATCAACAACACTAGGAGAAGCACTATAGGGACTAATACGTGATTAAATGAATACAATCTTTTTATTATATTGTTATCACCATTATCGTAGTTTATTATTTAGTTTAATAGCTAAAACCAACCAAACCTCTCAAACATATGATTTACCTGCTTTCTATAAAATATAAAAACACAAAAATAATCTTCTCTCAACCCCTAGAATTATGTTAGACTGTTATCAAGCCTTCCAAACCTATTCCCCTAGAGAACGATAACAACCCCCGACTCTTGCCTATACTACTACTATAACGGTTAGGTACTCTGCCTAGAGAGTTGTAAAACTTCTTCTAGAAGTCCTTTACGATAACCGCATCAGAAAATAAGCAAACTATTACATAAGCTACCAAATAAGCCACAACAAATCTCAAATAAGCCAAATGAGTCATGGGCCGAACCTATGACCTCTCTTTTTTTGGTTCGACGGTTGGGCCGAGGAAAACAACCAAATCCAAAAACCAATAAGCCCTAACTAAGCTTATTAATAAGCTAGACTCTCAAACAAGCATCAATAAGCTCTAGACATCACAAGATATTTTACCACAACAACCATGATATTAAGATGACCAACCCTTGTTCTTCCCTTTTGTTCACGTCACAACCAAACGCGCCCTTATTTGTTCTTGTTTCGATTTTAGTCTTTGATTTTAAAGCAAACGCATTGTACAACTAGCTTAAGATAATATAAGAACCATAAAAGTACAACTATTTAAAGTTTTTGAAGACTTACAAAATTTATGGTTTTCGGTTAGGATTTGACGCGAGAAGATAACCCAAACGTTGTTTTAATTACCCGATACTATAAAAGAATCAACCCTTGAATATTTCTTAACCCTTGATCTTGATAAAATGAAAATGATATGTTTCTTGTGCCCCTTGTGTTCGTTCGGTTACAAAGAAAAGAAAGGAGAGAAGTTTTGTTGTTTTTGATTTTGAAATCATGCATATGGTGTGTGTGTGTTGGTTTATAGTGGAAACAAGACAAAAATGGAGGACAACTCTTGTCCCCCTTGTGGTCCATGACGGTAAGAGAGGGGAGGGAGGAATCCCATAAGTTTTGTCTTGTGTCGAGAAGTTAAAACCCGAGATTTTTTTAAGTTAAACCGAAACCGAATATTTACGAATGACTTACGCGATACTAAAACGTGTCAAGGTAACCTAAGATTGACTAATAATAGATTTTAAATCATTCTTTCACTTAAAATTAAACTTGCACAGTTGATGTGTCGTTTTGTGGTTGTAAGTTATGTTTCAAGTTTTAAATTTATATTTTGCTGACTTTACCAAAAACAACACTTTAACGGGCAGTGTACCCGGTTAGATGGGAGTTTCGTGGTAAGTAGGGCGTCGATCACTAAGAGCGAGAAACAATATTTCAATTTATTAATATTTTTGTTATCTAGACTAAGTTAATTCTATTGTATGTTAAACCTATGCTAAACCTATTTAATCATATTTCTAACGGATAATTGGGGTTTTCAGCCTGAGAGACTGGCACGGATTTTGTGGTGACTAAGATCAATTTAAGACACAATAACACACGCAAGTAAATTAACAGAAAATAAAAGAGCGTTCTAGCCAAATATAAGAAAACTATATTAGCCATGATTAATCTAATTAGAACGTTGGTTTGTTTATTTGGTGCAATGATTACTTATCTCGGGGCAACATATCATTCTTAAGACTTAGGCGTTACTTCTTCCTAAGACCTAGATACGAAGAATTCTGTCACAATTAAACGTATCCGTATAAAGCATCCTTATTTACTAATTATAATCTATCTTAGGGATTAAAGCAATGGTGATCTTGTTAAACCCTAGCTCATAGAGACTTTATTCACTTACTGCTTAAAGGCAATTCATACACTAGTAGTCTACTAACCAAGTCTTTACCAATTAATTGAGAACGTACTCGTTGATCCCAAGGGTCACCTGCTGGTCCAACTAAGCTCGCAATCTAAAGGCAAAGATAGGTTATTAGTCGTGATCCTATTGGTCTAGATGTATAAATTACTATATGGAGAGCCATCCCAGCATCTAGATTACTTGGTCCGTATCACTAGATCTAGTTGAATGATAGGTCGCATACAAAAGCACGTAAACAAGTATAAACTGATAAACATAAACAGGCAATCAATGATAAATTAAGCAATCGATATAAACAAAACCAAACATTCAAATCCTCATAATAATGGCTAATATCCAAAGGTATTAGCCTTCAAACGTCATAATCAATACAAGAGTAATAATTTAGCCAAGGTAAACTAACCGAGTTAATGAATGATACCAAAAACTTAATGATTACAAGAGTATAGGAGATTACAAGTTGTTTCCTATGGAATTAGTTACTATGCTCGACCTCTTCTGCTCTTCTTCTCTTCTAAAAATCGACTTTTATGGTTTTTGGTATCGAAAATATGATTTAGCACACTGAAAACTCGTTTTTAGGTTTTCTATTTAAAAGGTATGGAATTTGGTCGATATGGCGTATTGACTGAGGTCAATACGGCGTATCGAGAGTTTCTTGGAGTAGGGACCACATTCGATATCTTCCAGAATATTTTATTACTTAAATTTGAATACGGCGTATGGATCTTCTTTGGATACGACGTATTGATCATCCTTCCTTTGTGGTCTTTAGTGAAGTGAAGGCATAGATACGCCATATCTTCCTTGATGGATACAGCGAATGAGATGTCAGAACAGTAATCTTCAAATGTCTTCGTTTAAGCTCTAGAATGCGTGCCTTTTAGCTAATCTTCACCAAGTACTCCATAATTACTGTAATTCTTAAATATAAATGATTAAGTAACAATTCTTTGCAATAATTTTACAAAATGGGTTATTTACATGGGATAAATGATGCTATAAAAGTGACGTTATTTGATGTCATCAGCAGTTTTCCGTTTTTCTGTCTAGTTTCTGAACGAAACTCTAAAATTAACGTTTTAAGCCAAACGCTTAGAAATAATCATGGATAACTTATTAAAATAAATTTAGTAAGTTCACTTCTAAGATAACTAGACATACTTAAATTTACTGTCGTGCCAGTACGCGTTGCGTAACGCTTTTCGCTGAACGTGGGAAATCTTCTCGGTAATCATTAAAACGATAACATAAGTACTTCGATACGAAAAAGATGAATCAAAAGTGATTCATTTAAGAAAAACAAGACTCTTAATACCCGGTTTAACCGTAACCGTTTTACGCAAAAGAAGTCAACCAAATTCAACTTTTCAGTTTTATTCGAGAGAACTGACAAGATCAAAAGACACAGATATATAATTATAGTATTTTAAAAATAATAAAATTCGGAAAAGTTGCCGGTTATCACAGTCTAACCCCCTTAAAGGAATTTCTCTCCAAAAATCAGCTCAAGTCACCAACATATCGATAACGGGAGTTCAAATCCTTAACAAAACGTACTAGTTCTTTTATCGGTTCGGTCTCTCAAGTGAAGTTTCTATTGATTCCTCTAGAGACTTAGTTCTCAAGTTTGGCTCCTACACTTCTCAGATGTACCTAAACCATAATAGAATGACATGGTAGGTTCTTTCCACTGTCTCCACAACTTAATAGTTCTTTCTAACTTTTAATTTTGAGTTTTTCGGTCGAGTGTCCGGATGTGACCCGGTTCGCGACTTGCCAACAAAATGTTCTAAGGTATTCAACTGTATCTAGTTCCTCGGTTGTTTTAGTCAACATGGTTAAGTTCTACCAGAGTTATGTGTCCCACACATTACGACTTACGTGTTGCTCTCTCAATATCATCTAAGGTTCGCTTATCAGAATCTGCTTAAACTCTTCCAATTAGATTTTACTTGTTTTGAGTAAGTCGGATATCAACTTACTAGAAAGGTCATGGTATCATTTAGAATCGTGCTACTTTGCACAAAGGTCAGGTTTTAAATCGACTTACTACAAATACGATCAAGTGTCCTCATGACTTTACAATGTTCTGCCTAACCATTAGTTTTCTGGAGTATGGGTAAGATATGGCGACTTGAATATCTTTTAAGTTCCACATAAGGAGAAACGAAATGAAAATGTGCATGAAGTCCCACTAAGAATGATAACCCTTCCAGATGTGAATGATGAGTCTTATCGTAGATATGTATAGATCATGATGCTCACAAGTACCAAGTGTATCCGCTCATATATAAGAAAACATACTGCCATCAATAGATTCGCAAGTTTCGTACATGATCCCCTTACTACTATGATAACTATGACTTCCAAAGAGTCGACTACCGAACTATGATAACTAGCTCATATCAAATACTTACCGAAACTATTCAGTTTAGATCTAGCACTAACCGAGGCTACTCAGTTTAGTGATGTACAAGATTCCTAACCAATCCTATATGGCCTACTGTCCTCTACGACTCCCTCTCGCTCCAAAATGGTAACACGGTCTCTCATCTCTTGGAGCTCGCGCTGCATAGTGGTGTTCTATACCAACAAATCATGAATCAATCTATGATCATCATATCTAGCTCACCACATCTCTGCCCTCTGGGCGTTAACATGTCTTGCCTATGACTCCAAAGCCAACACTGGTCTCCATATAGCACCAAAAGTCACCGTAGCCCTTTCCTGCTCCTGCTCTAGGCTCCTAAGCCTGTAGCGCTGAGAAAAGATCTCATTCCTAACCTCCCTCGACCTGGTATATAACTCTCTAAGATCCCTATCATAACCCTCAAACAATGTAGGTGGTAGTGCGTCTAAACACTGTGTATGATCATGGAGTATGCTCCCGTGAAGCTCAAGCTGCGCTCCTACCTCTAAGAACTCATCCTCTCCTACTGCTATAGTGGCTGCTGGGGTAGTCACTGATGAAGCTACTGGGGTAGGAACTGTTGGGGATGATGGTGAAACTGGTAAAGAACCGGATGACCACTCGGGTGAGGATGGTGTCTGAACAGGTACATGAACTGGTGGTACATCGACCAGAATGTCTGTATAAACTGTTCCATCCACATGATCTACCCATGTAGCACGAACCCTGGCCTAGGTGTAGGAGTCTCCTCTACCCTCTGCTGCTTTGACATAGACCTAGAACTCTGTCTTATCTCAAATGTACTAGGCACTGAGCCCTCTCCTAATGCCAACTCACAACGTCTCAACACCCTATAACCAAGACCCAAAGGCTCATCTGTGGCTGTATCCACAACCGGGATTGCCTGCTGCCGACCCTTAGGTGCAGCCTCCTCCTCCTCATCCTCTGAACAGGAACCTCGTCCTCTGAACCATGACCCTCGTCCTCTGAACCAGGACCCTTGTCCTCTGAACCCTCTCTCTCAGTAACTGAAT
>BQNB010050327.1:0-39352 GCA_026074375.1 Tanacetum coccineum | reverse complement strand
AACTACAAAAATATATCATATATATCTCTTATAGGCCGGATTTGTTGCAATTGATACAAGAAAAATGAAATAAATCTTTTAACTAGGTCTTTGTACTTCCTATCTCCATTAAACCTAGCCATTTCATGTTCCTTTGACTAAAGACCAAGACCATAGTCTTCCTTAAGACCATGAAACATGTTCTTGACCACTATTGCACCTTTATTGACTAGGCTTACCATATATAAACTAGTATGAAGAGAAATAAACACATACATATGCTAAACACTTGGTAAAAGATCAAAAACCCTCCCTTCTTTGCTCCTTATAAGCCACGGCTCAAATAGCCAACCTAAACAAACCATATAATCTTTTTATACAACTCATACAAGCTTTCATACACTATATCTAAGATACCTCAAGATGGTTTAAGGGTTTGATCAAGCCTTTACAAGTAGTTATCAAGAAAAGGAAGCTAGGGTTTATATTTGGAAAACTAGGGTTTTCTTGTTTGCAAGCTTGCTTTAAAAATCTAAACAAGGGTTTAGATTGTATTTTTCATCAGCATACATCACTTTGAGGTTATCTATAAACCTTTATGTCTTTACTTTTATCATTTTTATGAGTATATATGTTCTATATAGTTAAATCACCATTTAGGGTTTTAAACATGTTAAATGGATAACTTACTTGTGATTATGATTTTTAACACTTTTTCATATGATATGTGATTGGTAATATCATGGAATAATGAGATTATAAGTATGTTAACATGTTGGTTAAGTATAAAAATATATATGTACAAATTAGGGTTTTTAAAGTACTTAAGGAAAGTTATGTTTTTCATGTGATGTTAATAACTCGTAAATCTTGTTCATGGACTTGGTAACTTGGAAAAATGGACAATATGTGGAATAATGGACTCTAATATATATATGACATATAACATATAACATATATGGTATATAAGACTTGTGGGGGTGTTACAGATTGGTATCAAGAGCCAAGGTTATAGAGAACCAGGTCAAATGTTTTGCTGGACTATAACCGTTTTCAAACAATGCATTCATAAAAAGGGATTTTTACGGGACATACATACACTAGTTGTTTGCATTAGTTAGTTTTACTAAATGCTTACATGATGCATATACGTGTTCATATTATAGTACGTACGTTACTATAAGGATATATTGTATATATACAAAGATGAGTTTGCATTCTTTCGCACAACCCTACAATTATTTATATAAGGGATATTTATATAAATAGGGGAATATTTCTTTAGGCAAGGTAGTACGATAAGCTCGTAGGTCCTAAGCGCTACCTAAACATTAAGCTATCGAATATGATACCTTACCATCATTCATTTATGCCATAAGTGCATACTCGTATTTACCATACCAACCTTATATAATATATTTATATAAGTTAAGTTTTGCTCGTTGCAAGCAGTTATGTTTTCATTATCGACGATTACCTACACGACTGTATTAATATTAAATTCCAACCATGGAGATTCCAGTGAGCTTCGATGAGGAGGATAGGGGGACCAATGAAGGATCAACCTCATCTGCTGAAGCCTGCACCTACATCCCTATCACTAGCTATATGCTACTCCGATCCAGAAAAGGAGTTAGGGAGGACCCTGAGGAGGATCCTGCTGACCATCCTACCGACAGATGAGACAATTATGATAATGAGTCATCTGATGATGACAACGATGATGATGATGTTAAGAAGGATGAGGAGGACGAGGAGTAGGAGGAGCACCTAGCTTCGGCCGACCCTTTTGCGGTACCTACAGATGATCCTTCCCTCAAGCAGAAAATAACAAGAGGCATTTGAACTGGAAATCTCTGCTTCTACAACCACCTACCTTCCATCAACCATATCATCTTGTCTTTTGAGACCAAATCCCGTGCAGTACGGATATCTATTTAATACCATACTCACGTCACCATCTACTAAGGGGCATGCATTACTGAAGGCACCCATGGCCATAGACAATGATTTGTCAAGTGTAGCCATTTTTTGTATCCCACTTAAACTTGAGTAATACTCGGTTGGTAGTGTTAATAAAAAGCTTGTACTCTTTTACTCATGTAAAATGATGTATTAAGTATTAACTTACGTTGTTGGTTATGATCATGCTACTGTACGATGGGGATTTTATTTATGTCATGGGTTGCTTGTTAGCTATCTCTTATCATAACGTGGACACACCTTACCTACTTTTGGGAATCACGGAGATTCATATGATTTTCCCTGAATGAAACTTTCATATACATTATGTTCCCGGTGACGTTCCAGGAAACAATGAACAACTGTTATCAAGTGGATGAGTGTTGAAGGAAATTGACGGGTCTTTGTAGCCGCCCAGCCGTGGCTAAAAGCTATCGAGGCATTGCCGATTTATGAGACGAAAACCAACATGGGCCCTAAGTCCAATAAAGCCAGACCTGAACAACAAGAATGCAAGGTAGCAATAATGCTAAAAACAAGAGAAAGTGAAGGAACCACAATGGGCAATGTACTTTAAAGGGCAGGAATTGCAAGAAGTTGGTTTTGTTCCCACATAGACCCGGGAGTGTAGGAATCCTACTGCTGCGTAGGTAATCAACAAACTCACAACCTATTATTGAGTGGATAAAGTCTGAGACACTTCAAGAGTAATGTCCAATAGTGAAGTTCCAGAAATGTGTGAACAAAAAGAACATCACTCTTTCCCTAACGCCAGGCTGAGAACAAGAGGAAGTTGGATAACACTTTTAAGAACAATCAGAACAAACAACAGCCGAACAAGAGGCAAAATACTGGCAGAGCTTACACTGCAGGGCACGGGGAGAAGAAAATTACAGTCGGGTCCAAGCCGTTGTTGTCCTAAATGCAATATCATCAAGATGGTCCCATGTGCTCCCAAATGCACACAAGTGCCAACATAGTGGGCCATCTGTCCCGTAACTGTAGGAACCACAAAGACAATACTACTAACAACCAAAAGGCACGGGACAAGTCAGAAGTTTAGATAGCTATGATGTGGGAACCAAGGGCACTACAGAGGGATTATGCCCAGAGCAAAAGAACCAAAGTCATAAAAAAACAAATTGGATGGTACAGCGTACCTGGGCACATGGAGAGGTGCATACCTTAAGAGGAGAGGAAATCCGATCACACCCTAACAAAACTATAAAGATAGATCAAATCTAAAACGAGAAATTTCTCGCTTTTGCCTAATATATCTTAAGGTTGAAACTTATCTTAGACTTTATCTCCTTAGTAGTTTCGTTGAATTTCCCTTAAAATTTTAGTTGTAAACACAACGATTTCAATTTATCTATCAAACTATCGATTAGGAGAATTTCGGATCAAATATTAACTTAGGTTCCTTATTTACTCTTACAAACAACTACTCTCAACGGAAAAACGATATATCATGAAATTATCACCTATTTTTGACGAAAATGAGCAAAGCAGCTCGTAGTCCCCTCAATATACATGGCCTGATCAACTATGTATAATTCAGGAAGGTACCATGCCGTGCTGAGAGTAGTCACTCTAAAAACCTCTTGTCAAGAAAACAATTTTCCACTTATATCATGTTTTGTGTGCGTATTCATAGAACGCGTTTACTTTTGGAAATCGAATTAGTAACCATATCAACTAAGCAGACCTTTACTCCGTCTTACCATAAAGTTGACATCATCTTATACCAAATCTTAAGCCGAAAAGCCGAGACACATCACTAGTCGCCCTAGGACAATTCATTATCGAATTTTCTCGCCATTAGAAAATCTCTTAAACCACCCATTCAACATAAATTTAATACCCATAGAACTTGGCAGTTTCGATGCGATAATCGGTATGGATTGGTTGGCAAAATACCAAGCGGTCATTGTGTGTGCCGAGAAGATTGTCCGCATTCCCTGGGGAAATGAAACCTTAATCATACATGATGATGGAAGTAATCAGGGAAATGCAACACGATTAAATATCATTTCGTGCACTAAAACGCAGAAGTACATGCAAAAAGGATTTCCTATCTTTTTGGCACATGTTACTGCAAAGGAGGTGAAGACAAGTCGGAGAAGAAGCGACTTGAGGACATGCCAATAGTTCAAGATTTTCCTGAAGTATTTCCTGAGGACTTGCCGGGTCTTCCTCCGACTCGACAAGTGGAGTTTCAAATTGATTTGGTACCGGGTGCTGCACCTGTAGCACGGGCACCTTATCGATTGGCGCCTTCCGAAATGAAAGGGTTATCGGAGCAACTGAAAGAGCTATCTGACAAAGGCTTTATAAGACCCAGTTCCTCACCCTGGGGAGCTCCGGTCTTGTTTGTCAAGAAGAAAGACGGATCATTCCGGATGTGCATTGATTACCGGGAATTGAATAAACTAACGGTGAAGAACCGTTATCCGCTCCCAAGAATTGATGATTTATTTGATCAGCTTCAAGGGTCGAGTGTCTACTCGAAAATCGACCTAAGGTCAGGTTATCACCAACTGAGGGTTCGAAAAGAAGACATTACCAATTGAGGGTTCGAGAAGAAGACATTCCGAAGACTGCCTTCAGAACTCGTTATGGCCATTATGAATTTCAAGTTATGCCGTTTGGTTTGACAAACGCACCTACTATGTTTATGGACCTCATGAACCGGGTGTGCAAACCTTATCTGAACAAATTTGTAATTGTCTTTATTGACGATATTTTGATCTATTCTAAGAGCAAGCAAGAGCACGAAGAGCATCTGAAGATAATATTGGAGTTGTTGAAGAAAAAGGAGTTGTATGCAAAATTTTCCAAATGTCAATTTTGGATCCCCAAAGTACAGTTTGTAACACCCCCAAATTGGATCGCAGCGGAATATGGGTCCGGGGCGTGTTACTTCTCAGATCAATAACACAAGATATATATAGAACGACCAAAAAGTCGTTTGAAAATGATACATTGGATTTAACAAAGTAATTGTTACATAAGCTCGAAGCTTAATTTGTTCACTTGTTCAAAATACAAAGATTTTCAGCCCATAACAGATAGCAAAATGAAATGCGACAAAATCTTTAATGCATGACATCCAATTCAAAACCACCAATGTATCCATCGCAACTTGTGCTTATTGATCACTGAAAAAAACATTGCTTATAACGTCAAAACTTTAATGTTGGTGAATTAATGGTTTGATAAATCTTTATTTTTAGGGACCACAAGATCTCCCTAGGGTTATTTATGATACAGTTGCATGATATCTTTTATATGTAATTACTGTGCTCTAAGCTATGACTCTGAAGCTTGACGTATGTGGAGTACCAAATTAATTGCCTCCATTGCTCGTGGTGATGTTCTAACCCGCATCATCTATATTTGACATGGTTTACGTTCGTTTGTTCAGTTGATAGCTAATCACCCGTACGGGCGGTTGTCAAAACCCAAATTAGATATATTATAAAAACATTCGCGCTCGTAATTAAACAGTTCATGTTTATGGGCTCAGATTGGGTTATCGCTACTTAGGCAAAATGTATTCATATATAAAACTTAACCAATTGTTCCGTTGTAAATCTTTGCATGTTTTTCCTCACCCAAAAACTTTGTAAAAACAAACAGCATGTAAAACGTGTGGCTATGGAACGCCCTTGAGTTTTCTGTAATCCAAATATCGCAAGTTATTGTAGTCAACGTAAAAAGATCGAATGCAACCTTCAAATTATTAAGGTCGGTATAAGTACTGGTACTTTAATTGATAAATTGATTGTAAATACTATTAATAGATTATATTGTTACTATCAGTTCGGGCTATCATAATTAAAGAGGTCATGACAGGACGTACGAGGAGGGAGTTAGGGACACTTTTAATTCGGTTAAAATCCAAACTAACTCGTCTGATACGCCATCCGAAGAGACCTAATTATGATACTCCATAGAATATATTACTTTTATAACCACCATAATATTCTATATAGCTCAATCACCAACTACATGGTTTTGGTCTAATTTAAAATTGTGTTTAAGAAGTTTTTTTAAAACGTTTATTTACAGTTCTTAGCAAAACTGGCGTAACCTTTCGCGTTTTAAACCCGATTATCGCGTTTCTTTATGACATCTTTTCGTTTCAAGACGTTGTTATCTAAATTGACATTTTCGAATTTCGGACCTAATAGTGTGGTTGGAACAGTTAAAAATTTACTTTTCACATCAGAACCTATGTATATTTTTATCGATTTAATTGTCGTTAAAAACCCGGTATACGTCTGCATAATTTTATCGTATTATTAGCTTCCGTTTTTTAACGATTCTTTCGTGGGTTTACGTTCTCGTTATTTGATAAGTTCTATATAATTCTTGAGGTTTTACATAAATATACTTTTGTCATGAATAGTAACTTTTATTAAAAGTAGTAATTGTCGTTAAATCTCGCGAGTAATTCATAACTCTATTTCGTGTTAATTGAAAAAATACGATTCTTATCATTTTGGAATCCTAAAATATGTATTATTTGTTAAAATATCAACAATTGCTGTTTATAATTTCTCATTAAAAAATGTTTTTATAAAATATTTAATTACGACTACGTCTTATTAACGTATACTAGTTTTTAACGTTACTTATTTTTTATTAATCGTTTTTGTTTATCAGTTTCTTACCTTTTCGGAATCGTAGTGATATGTATTATCTATAAAAAATATAAAAATGGATATGTAAAATTCGAATTTTTGGACAGAATGTTTGCTTTGTTGTTTGTTGAATCCATTTTTGATCTTTTCTTTATACTTTACCACTTTTGTATTTTACCCAAAGTCTCATATATCATATATATTATATATCATCCTTATATTAGCATTTACTTGTCCATAATAGTCCTCATGTGTCCAAGTTTATCAAGGTTACAAAGTCCAGATGATAAACTTAAAATCATTAACTTTACTTAAGGAAATCTCTATTTTATAGTTTTGTCATAATCATTTTTATACATAACCAAGAGTGTAAATCACTTATGTGACTATTTTAACCATGATATCAATAACATCAAGTATATTTAATGTGTACTTTATGTGACAACAATTAAAAAACTTCTTCCCCACCAACAAACCCATGATGGAAAAAACACAATTTTAAAAACTTTCTTTGACATGTTTAATAATCAATAAATGGGTGATTATTAAGCTAAAATTAGAATAATATATGTTTTTATTAATGTGATTATTTGTAAGAACATATAGATTGTTTCTTGTAAAACCTTTTGAGGTTTATGTTGTTGATGATGGAGATAGTGCCTAAACCCATTGTTTAAGCACCCAAATAAATCCAAAGCTTGCACAAATAAATCCCTTTCTTTATTAACATTAACCTAAATTCATCGGTACTTGAGATTTTTATTGAATATGGTTAGCAATAGCTTGCAAATGCCTTAGGTATATCTTTGGGATAGAATGTTTTTGTGTAATAGACAGTGTACGGATTGTACGGAAAAATTTATATGGGCTTTTGAGTTAGGAGCTTGTGTTATTAGTTATGACGTGAGCTAGTATAGAGCAAAAAAGGTGAGGTTTTGTTTTTATTTTCTAGTTAAGTGTTTAATTGTTAGATTTCTTAACAAAGGTACACTGAATTTTCATGGTTGTTTGTTGTATGTTAGATATTAGTCAAAGTGACAAGGGAAGGTTTCAAGTTGATGGGTCTTGGTCTTAGGTATTTTTATGGTCTTAATGATGAGTCTAATAGACAGGTTATGGTGGGTTTAAATATGAAGTTTTGGTGGTGCTTTGAAAGAGAGATTTTGGTGCACATTTGACCAACTTGGAATGATTTTCTTTTTATCTTTTTGACTTATATTCGGACTTAACACATGTGATATATTTGATTATGATTTGCAACTTTTATGTATTGTGGTATTTATTCAAATGTGGGTTTTGATTGAAGAGTTAGTTGGGAAATAGATTTCTGTGGTCTATGCCAGGGTAGTGCCTAAAAGCAATTTATCGCGAATACGTATATTCTCCGTTACTGTATCCGATAATTGATATTAAAAAAATAAATTTTTAATAAAATTAAAATGAAATATTAAAAAAGTTAAATTATTATCATCACACCAAATTTAATTATTTAACCTTGATTGATGGTAAAACTTTTTATTGCTTGATCACTTACCTTGGTTGCACGTTGTTTTTTCCCCCCAGTTTTTTCCATTGAGAACACGATAATGTTTGGCGTACGTCGCGGATTGTTAACTTTCGATAATCTTTTGATTTATTAAGTGGAACACGTATACTTTACAAAAAGTACATTGCGGCATGGACATCTTGTTAGACCGTCGTACAAGGACTTGAATAACAGGGTGATATTAGACTTCCCGTTTTTTTTTCCGTATACGAAGCCCTTTTGTTTTCTACAGGACTTATCAATGCAATGTGAGTTTGTAGGAAAGTAAGAAATGTAAAGAGTGGAAGAGAAGAGTAGAGAGAGAAGACCTGTTCTTGAAGTACGGTTTTTTTTTTTGGCAATTTTTTTTGTTTTATTTTGCATAGTCTTGAATGTAATGAAGAGGGTTTTGTGGGTTTTTCTTATTGTATTGCGTCTTAACTTTTGCCCATGTTGAACTAGGACATCACTTCCATTGGCTGGAGAAGTTCCATCGAACTTGTGAATATGGGATCCGACTTCGCTTCAACCAGTTTTTAAACTTCATCGCGACACACCTCTATTTCTAATGGTTCCTACAACATTTTGAAGCTTGTCATCAGATGAAGTAACATCCAACGGAACGGCTAATGGTTCGTCGGATACTCATGACACTTTTTGATTAGATACTTGTAACGTATTATGAAATCCCTGGCTCTACTCTTCTTTTGGAATTTTCCAGTTTCAAAGCTTGTAAGCAACTTCACCAACACTTTATAATCACCTTAAAACGTTCAAATTCATAGGGTTTCAATATCCCGTTGTGCCAAATGTACGACCCCCTTTCTAGGCGAGGACCTTATGCATAACTTTATCCCCGACTTGGAATTCCATTGGTTTTACGCTTCAAGTCAACGCGTATCTCTTATGTCGATCCGTGATCGGCTTTTGCAATTCCTTATGCTTGATTGGTTGATTTTCTCAAGTCGGTTGTCTCTTGATATTTGTTCTCTTGAATTCAGGAGTAGTATTTGAGCTTCTCCCAATTCTGGTCCTACAAAAAGAGTGAAACGACACTTTCGACCAATTAATAGTGGCTTCGAATGGTTGCGGCCTTGATGTGGCATGATAGCTATTGTTTTATATGGAACTCGACTAAGGCAATCATGGTTAACCCAACCCTTTCCAAAGTCAGATCGCCACATGCAGAAGGCAAGCATTATCCTCGTGAGTTTGAATGGTCTTCTTGCTTTGGCACGTTAGGTTTGTGGATGGTACGCAGAGAGTAATAATATCCAAATTTTTTTCCCAAAGCGTTCTGAAGTGGTACCTCCAGAAATTGGATGCGATTCTCGGGTATACGGATCACAAATGAGTGAGACAGGTATTCCAATATTGCCTCGTGTACAACATCCTTTAGGTTACAATCTTTGCAAGTTGATCCAAAGGATCGGTATCCTTAATTGGTGTGAAGATTTCACAGATTAGTGAGTCGGGTCAACAATACACCCAATTGTGTCATTAGCCTTGATACGGTTCTTAGAAGATTTATGAAGAAATCCTAGTAGGGTAATGTTTATCCCACTTTCATTCGGGATCTTAGGCTGTACAACAATCCTGTATGGCCCCTTTGGATGTTCAGCTCTTGACCTTATAGCACAACCCCAGATAGAGTTTGTCAAACACTTGCTAACATAAGTGTCTATATTCGCTCTTTTCAATGTTGGGCACCAATATAACTTCTTCATGTCCTTGGTACCATTTTGTCGGTCACACGGTTGTATTATGGATTTATATTGAATGAATTTATTTATGAATTAGAGTTGGATTGAAATCAGAGGTAGTATTTTGATTTATGGGAAAGATATATTATTATGTTTGCATGGATCAAAAGTGCGACAATTATCCCATAACAAGGCTGGTAACCTGCCTCACTTGCCATTGAGGCTCAAAGGTTCCATACGAACGTGGTGGAAACCTGGTTCTACTTTTGGTTCTTTAATTGCTTCTGGATTATTTAGCATTTTCAATTCAACATCCCCCATCGTGCTTCACTCTTAATGTTCTATGGGTTTTCGAGCTTTCGGTACATGAGCATTTTAAGATCTGTTCTTTAGGAAGATTACAAGCTAATAGTCAAAACCAAGGCTCGAAATCTTAACGGTGGTGTGGTTCTCGTTCTTTCCTACCTCAATAGCTATCAGCAATGACATTTGATTTCACTGGTGTGATAACGAATATCGCTGAATCGTAATCCATCTAAGCAACTCTAAACATCGGCGTTGCCTCATGTTAACTCTTTTTGATCTAAAAATGTGTTGCAAAAACTCTTGTGTTCGGGTGAAACACGCTCCACTTAGGTTCCATATAAATAATGGTCTCATGATCTTGAGAGCGACACCACATGCACCAGATGTTCTAAATAATGTGTCGTGTTGTAGTTCTTCTATGAAATTTTTTAAGGTGTGTGCATAAGAAATCACCTTTTATATTTACATTCAACACAGCCGCCCAAAACCCTTCTTTGAGACATCGCAGTATGCGATGAAGTCTTCGCTTCCTTCAGGGTAATGCACGGATTGGTGCACATGCCCAACAACTTTTGCTCAACAATGAAAAGCTTATTGCTTCTTTGTTTATCGCCACACTCAAACTTGGACCTTCTTTTTGATAAGCTTGGTCATTGGTTTGGCGATCCTTTGAATAACCCTTCAATGAATCGCAGATAGTTACCACAGCAAGTCCCTAAAAATACTAACGATCTACCGTCTGGTGACTAGGTGATGCCCAATCTTTGATGGATCAATACTTGGCTGGGATCCATATGAATTACTTCCACTAATCGATCACTGGGTGATCCGAGGAACTGTACCTTAGGAATCCAAATTCACATTTGGGAAAAACTTGGCATACACTTCACTCTTTCTTCAACAACTCCATATTATCTTACAGATGCTACTTCGTGCTTCATTGCTTTGCTCTTGGATAGATCAAAATATCTTCAATAAAGACAATTACATATTGTCCAGATAAGTTTGCACACTCGGTTATGAGGTCCATTAAAATCACAGCAGGTGTGGGTTATGTGTGGCTTTGATTCGTTTTTTGTTTTGTTGAAGCTGGGGTGGCAATGTTGGGGATTTGGTGGGTGTTGTGACCCTTGGTTGACCTGGTATTTGGGGTGGGGCAACGATGGGGGGGGATGTGGTGATGGGGGTGTTTGGTTGAAGTGAGTACACAATTTTAAACTTAAAGGAGCGTTATTGTATGATGTTAAAATTGTTTGTTCGTTTATGAATCTGGTAAGTGTAAACGTGGAGTTTTTTAATTTCGGTATAAAATGGCCCATTTATAGTATTTTCTAAATTTTAAATACGAGTGTCTCAAAACTGTGCAGGTTTAGGGGTTTTTTTTTATAGGGTGATGGTGTTTTAGGTGGTTTGTTTATTCTAAGGCGAATAGAAATAATAATAATGAAAAATTAATAAATATAATAAATTTAATGAATGTCTCTCTTCGCGAATCTTCTCAAATTGGTGTGTGATTAACTGACACTTAGGTTTTGTATTTTCGAGTTTAGACACTCGGGACCCATTTGAAGCTGATCATATAAATCTATCAATTTTGGGAGCGGGGATTAAAGGTTTCTTCACCGTTAGGTTTATTCACGTTACCGGGTTGGTGGGTAATCATTGCACATCGGAATGATCCGTCTCTTCTTCTTGGACAAATTAAGAACGGAGCTCCCCTAGTGTGAGACTGGGTCTTATAAAGCCTTTGTCGGATAGCTCTTTCAGTTGTTCAGATAACTCTTTCATTTCGGAAGGCACCAATCGATAAGGTGCCCGTGCTACAAGTGCAGCACCAGGTACCAAATCAATTTGAAACTCCACTTGTCGAGTTGGAGGAAAGATCCCTGACAAGTCCTCAGGAAATAGTTCGGGAAAGTCTTGAACTATTGGTACGCCTTAAGTCGCTTCTTCGTTTCGACTTGTCTTCAACCTCTTTTGCAGTGATATGTGCCAAAAAGATAGGAAATCCTTTTTCCATGTACTTCTGCGCTTTAGTGCAAGAAATGATGTTTAATCGTGTCACACTTCCCTGAGTACTTCCGTCACCGTGTAGGATTAAGGTTTTATTTCTCCAGGGAATGCGAACAATCTTCTCAGCACACACAATGACCGCTTGGTATTTCGCCAACCAATCCATACCGATTATAGCATCAAAACTACCAAGTTCTACAGGCATTAAGTTTACGTGGAATTGGTGGTTTAGGAAGTTTAATGTGCAACCCTTAAGTATAGTGTTTAACCCGATTTCCTCACGTAAGTATGCTTTGATATCATAATAGTGATCTAGGGTAGATGGCGTGATGTCAATTTGGGAGCTAATGTAGTAGGAACTAACAAAACTTCGATCGGGCCCCATATTCAAAACAAGATATAAGCATAGCGGTTGTTTAGAAGGATCGTACCTAGCAACGTCGTTATGTCTGGATTTGCCCCTAATTTCAACCACATACACCTTTTGCTCGGAGCCCTGTCATTCCCAGCTTGATTACCACGGTTGCCTTTGTTGTTCTTTCATTTCTTGGACAAATCTTTTTGAGTAGTCCTGATCTCCACTATCAAACACAAGTAGGTTTTGGACCCGATCCGGTTTGCCCTTCTGGGGTTGTTATTGTTGTTGACATTTTCTCGTACCCCTACAGTCTACGCTGCCGATGCTTGTGACCGTACTTGTTGCTTTTATAGCACTTTGGAGACACGGACCTTCATGATGTAATTCACTTGGAAACACAGGGTTTAAACCAGGCGTATGATTTCATGTCACTATTGCCTGCAGTGTAGACTGGGCCTTTGTTCTAGCTCTTATTTAGTTGTTGTGTGTTGATTCATGATTGTTTTTGGGGAAGTGTTTTTCAAAATTCTCTTGTTTTCAGCTTGTCTTTCCGCGAATGGTACTGACTCTACTTGTCCTCAGTTCAGTGGCATTTAATAGCCTCTTGCCATGGGTCTTTGGCTTTGAAGGCCTACGATGTTTCCATGGATCATGTCGGGCAATCCCCCGACACACCTTTCAATTTTGTTTGATTCCTCAGGGAACATCCTCACACAGAGGAAGTGCTAGTTCTTGAAAACGTTGGTTGTATTTTGACAACCTCAGTACCTATCTCCTTCAAAGTTCTACAATTCAGCTCTAGCTTCTTCATCTCGTTGCGTGGCAATATTGTCAGTTATCTTCTTCTTAGATCGGCCAAGTCATTGAATAAGGAAATCATGTTAACAGTCATTAACTTGGGAATTACACATGTTTAGAGCACTTGCTAAAAGAGTACAAGTAGAGAACTTGACCTGGTTCTCCACCGAGCAGTTGCTTATTCGGAAGACAGTCTCCATTCTTTCAAACCATTGGGTTAACTCAACCACTCCCTCGGTGCCCTTGAAATACAGAGGTTTGCACTTCATGAAATCCTGGTAAGTGCAATCTAGAGCATAAGCGTTCAGATACCTGACACCGTTCGATAGAATGGCTATCAGTGCCATTCCTGGTTGCGTCACGTACGGCCTGGAGCGGGCAGCACTGACCACCTTGATCAATCATAGCTTGGAGGTTGGCATTGGTGACCGTAGTGGTTGTGGTTGCTGTTGGGGCTGGTGTTGTTGTTGTGGCCGGTGTTGACCTTGTGGCTCTTTTTGGTGCCATTTTCTTCAATCACAAGAAAATACAATACCCGTTAGATTTCAATACAATCATAACGTGACATAACATATGCGTCATAAATAAAAAGATCACCTCACACAGTGAAATATACAACCAACACAAGATCGAACAATAATATACATCCCATTCCATATATAATCGGGAATTATTACATGATCTGTTTGGTACATAATGCTTCACTTATCGCTAGCGTTTTAAAAGTAAATCTACATATTGGCCCTATAGCAGGAGTTACCCGTAATATTTGTAGGATATTACAGGATAGCTAATCAGTTACAAAAGTTCTATACAGGGTTAGCTACCAAAAAAAAAAAAGATCTATACCAGCCTGCTAGCTGGGAGTAACCCATAAACTTACTGGACTGCATAGTAGATACAATCATAACCAAAGTCTAGGAACTGCTACCAGTATCCTCCAATGTGTCAACGCGTGCTCCAGCCTCCAAGGCCTGGGTACGCATGATATGCCGAATAGCAAAATCATCTGTAGCCTGATGTTGCCACTCGTGGTGATGCACCTTAGTCTCTAACAATGTAACTCGTGCCTCTAATGTCCTGCAATGAGCCTCAGACCTAGCCAAGGCCTGACGGGTCTCCATACTCTCTTGCTCGTAAGCAAGTCTCTCTCTCAATATCTCAATCTCAGCTCTCACAGCTACACGATCCCTCTGGGCATCATGATGTCATGGGCAAAACTCTGAACTCTCTCTAGTGCAAACATCTACCTAGTAAGAGACTCTCCTGTTGACCAACTCTAAAGCAGTCATCATCCTCCTCTCAGTATCTTGGAGTTTGGCCTCTATAGTGGGTCCTGGCTGTCTCGTAGCAGCAGCAGCAGAACTCTCTCCAACCTCACAACTAGGTCTAAGAGTAGTAAGTAGTAGTCTCTTCCTAGGCAGTGTGTCAGCCTTGGGAATATCAGCTCTGCGGCTAGTAGATGGTGCAGGTAGAGGGATAGGTAACAATGGTGGGGTCCCTAATGGGTGTAGTGAATGATAGTAGGCTGATGCTACATCTCTCATCTCAACCTCGAGTGCTCTAGGACTGAGAGGTCGAATCCGTGGAGATAAAAAGAATGGTGGTAGTGGAGGTATAGGTGCCTCATCCTCAGCTGGCACTAAATCCTCAGGATGCTCAGGCTCAGGAATGTACACTGGTATATGGTTCTCCGGTACATACTCTGGAGAACGTGGTGCCTGCTCAAACAACTGTTGGGCAGCCTCCTCGTAAGGATCCTCAGATGGAATACTCCAAGATCGTGCCTCAGAGTGAACAGACGTATAGGTAACCGCGGAATCGGCTGACATGACTACTGTGACCAGCAGAAATGGCTTATATGAGTATATTATACGACTCTTATTGTAATATACGTAATATATTATAACCACGTATATCAATTATGAATGCATCTAGTCCCACTAATGCAACAAGTAGTGTATGCATGAATGTATGCACATATGTATGTCCCGTGTAAATCCCTTGTTATAAAAACAACTTTTGAAAACGGTTATAGTCCAGCAAAAACATTTGACCTGGTTCTCTATAACCTTGGCTCTTGATACCAATCTGTAACACCCCCAAATTGGGTCGCAGCGGAATATGGGTCCGGGGCGTGTTACTTCTCAGATCAATAACACAAGATATATATAGAACGACCAAAAAGTCGTTTGAAAACGATACATTGGATTTAACAAAGTAATTGTTACATAAGCCCGAAGCTTAACTTGTTCACTTGATCAAAATACAAAGATTTTCAGCCCATAACAGATAACAAAATGAAATGCGACAAAATCTTTAATGCATGACATCCAACATCTCCGTCATCTCCTCCATCAGCAGGATAGTCGATAGGATCCTCCTCAGGGTCCTCATCGTCATCCTCCTCTGGGTCTGCCTCAGGATCAGACTCTGGAACATAATCAGGTGACTGTGCAGTGGGTGAGGCATCCTCAGCATACGGCTGATCCTCAGCAACGATCTCATCATCAACATGCTCTGGACCTGGAACATAATCTGGTGAAGGTGGTGCATGCTCTGGCTCCTCCGGGCCAGGCACATAATCTGGAGATGGTGGTGCCTGAAGAGCGGCCTCTACGTACGGGTCCTCTGGTATGTAAGGTAGCTCAAGTAACGCATGATCATTGGCTCGTGGTGGATACCAGTATCTGTTAAGTCCTCTTTGGACTGGGGACATGCTGTGTATGTGATTCCTGATTCCTCAGAATTTGACACTGACTGTTACCTGAAAATCCAAATATAGCTTTATATTTAGTATTTCATAGAAGACTTTTATAGTAATATACATTTTAATTTAACATGTATATCAATTCAAATGCGTCTTGTCACCAACTAATGCATCATGTAGTGTATGCATGATGAATGCACATATGTAAGTAGTGTAAATCCCTTTGTTATAAAAACAATTCTGAAAACGGTTATAGTCAGCAAAAACATTTGATTGGTTCTCTATAACCTTGGCTCTTGATTACCAATCTGAACACCCCAAATTGGGTCGCAGCGGAATATGGGTCCGAGGAGTGTTACTTCAGATCAACATCTCAAGTATATATAGAATGGACAAAAAAAGTCCATTTGAAAAAGCATACATTGGATTTAACAATAGTAATTGTACATAGCCCAAGCATTAACTTGTTTCACTTGATCAATTACAAAGTTTTTCAGCCCATTAAAGGATATCAAAATGAATTGCGACAAATTCATTTAATGCAAGACGTCCAAATCAATCCACCAATGAATACATCGCTCCTTGTGCTTATTGATCCCTGATAACTTTTGCTTTTAAAATTTCAAAACATATTGTTGGTGATATTCCTAGGTTTGATAAATCGTATATTGGTTAGGGACCAAAAGATTTCCCAGTGTCGGATAATGCATCAGATGCAGATATCTTATAAATGTAATACGTGGCTCTAAGATCATGACAATGATGCTTTGAAGTGTATGAATACCAAATTTAATGGCCACATTGCCCGTGATGATGTTCTAACCCGCATCATCCTATATTCGAACATTGTATAGTTAGTTTGTTCCAGTGTTAGCTATTCCCCGAACGGGGGTTGTTAGTAACATATTTAGATTATTAATATCATTTCGCGATCACAATCCCGCTCAATTGACCAGTTCTTGATAAATGGGCTCAGTTTATGGGTTATCGCTACTTAGGCAAAGTAATCATAACATGATTCTATCAACTTGTGTCCTATTGTATTGCTTTGCAATGTTTATCAACACAAAATACTTTGTTAAAACATAAAGCATGTAAATCCATGGGGCTATGATTACAAAATGGATGGGTGCATTTCCAAAGTGTTGCACAATGAACGAGCCACGCGAAGTTTGAGCAAAGGCCACCACTTATTTTTTATTTATGGTAGTTGTGGTGGTGTAGTACCGAGTTCTTTAATCAACAATATTGATTTATTCCTATAGTTGTTACATCGTTACTATCGTTCGGCTATCATATTTAAAGAGGTCATGACATGACGTTGAGGAGTTAGGACACTTTAAATGTAAATCCAAACAACTTGTCGATTCCGCCCTCGAAGAGGCCTCATTTTGAAAACTCCCTAGTTATAGTACTTTGATAACCACATAATATTACTATATTGCTTAATCACCAACTAAAAGTTTTGGTAAAATTGTGTTTCATAAGTTAAAAGTTTATTTAACGTTTTAGTAAAACTGCGTAACTTTCTGTGTTTCTAAACAGATTCTAGCGTTTCTTATGCCCATCTTTTGTCTATAAGACGGGTTATCGATATTTGACTTTTTCATAAATTTTGTCCATGAATGACAGTAAATTTTGTCATAACAAAACATGGTGTTTTATAAATTTCGTATTTGTTGTCGTAAACCCTTGAAACGTGTATTATTATTGTTATAGCTCGTTTTTTTGTTGATTCTGTCAAGGGGTTCTCGTATTTGAATGTTCTACTATTTTTATGAGGTTTACAAAAAATATAACTTTTGTCATGAATAGTAAATTTTATAAAATAGTTTTTAAAGTATTAATTGTCGTAAACTCGCGAAATTCATAACTCGTTCGTTATTAATTGAAAAATTACGATTCTTATCATTTTGGAATCCTAAAAATATGTGTTATTTGTTAAAAATATCCACACTTGCTGTTTATACAATTTTTTAAATGTTTTATAAAAATTCTTTTACGGACTCCGAATATTAAAGTATAACTCGTTTTTAACTGTAATTTTAGTTATGAATCCGTTTACAAGTGTCTTACCTTTTCGGAATCGTCGTGAAATGTATTATCTTATAAAAATATAAAATGGGTATGTTAAATTTCGAATTTTGGACAGCAAGATTGATTGAGTTTGTTAAGTCCATTTTTACCCTTTTCTTTATACTTTACCACTTTTGTATTTTACCACAATCTCATATATCATATATATTATAATTAATACATATATTAAGTGTCCATTGTCCATAGTAGTCCTCATATGTCCAAGTTACCCATGTTTAACAAATCCATTAACACACTTTAAAACCATAACTTTACTTATGTAACCTTAATTTACTAGTTTTGTCAATAATCATTTTTATACATAACCAAGTGTGTACAAGTGTATTTCTTCCAAGGTAACTTTATTTTAGTGTTCAAGTAACATTAATATGAGTCCATAATTAATCTTAACTTGTCTTATGTATTTCTTTAACTTAAAACATATTATGAAACTATGAAAACCCTAATTAATACATAATCATTTTCATGTTTAACCAAGAGTGTAAATCACTTGTGTGACCATTTTAGCATGATGTCAATAACATCATAGGATATATAAATGTGTACATTATGATGTCAAAACAATGAAAACTTCTTTTACATGTATGATCCTAAAATGGTGTGATTTAAGCTAAATAGAATAATCATATGCATAAAAATGAAAATTATAATAACATAAAGAGTTCAAGTGGACCTTAAGATGTGTGATGATGATGATGATCAAGTGCTAAACCCTTGTTTAGCCACAAAATCCAAGCTTACACAAAGAAACCCTAGCTTTCCTTAATAGAAACCCTAACTTTCTTTCTCTTGATTATTACTTGAATATGGTTAACCAATGCTTGCAAATGCCTTAGTATATCTTAGAATAGATGTGTATAGAAGTGTATGGATTGTAGAAAAATTTATATGGGTTTGGTTGGGAGCTTGTGTTATGCCGTAGCATGTATAGAGCCAAAAGGGGAGGTTTGTTTGATTTTTACTAAGTGTAAATGCATGTGTGAGTTATCTCTTATGAAATGCATGTATATAAGAAGTATTTCTAGTCAAGGGAACATGTTATGGTCATAGGAATGGTTCATGGTCAAAGAAACAAGGCATGGTGTGGTAATAAGGAGGTATGGTGTAGTTTAATGAAGTATGGTGTTCATTTGACCAACTTGAAGAGTTTTTCTTATATCACTTGTACAAATGGCAAGAATTTCGGCAAGGATAAGATATAGATGATATATTTTGCAATTTTTGTGTATTGGGTATAAAAGTGGGTATTTGTTGAAGCGTAGAAAAGTTTTTGTGGTTCCGGGAGTGCCTAAACGCAATTTATCGCGAAACGTATACACTTTACGTATCCGATAAAAATAAAATGAACAAAGTTAATAATTATCCTCAAAATAATTATATAACCCTTGCTTGATGTAAACATTTAATTGTTTGATGCCCGTTTACATTGAACGCTAATTTTTAGCTTACGCGATTTAAACTTAATTCATGAAATCACAAGCAAACGCGTACAACACTAAAAATTAAATAGTACATTTATCGACGTCGTCAATGACTTGAAAACACAGGGTGTTATAATCTTGGTATAGATTATAGTTGTGTAATGGATTAAACTAGTGGGATAATAGGTTGGGATAGACACCTACCATTGGTAGAGTTCTCCTATAATAACAGTTATCACACTAGTATCAAAGCTGCACCGTTTGAAGCTCTCTACGGCTAAAAATGTCAATCGCCTATTTGTTGGGCTGAGGTTGGAGACACTCAACTCACTGGTTCGGAAATTATTCATGAAACAACTGAGAAGATCATTCAGATCAAGAAAAGTATTCAAGCTGCACGAGATAGACAAAAGAGCTACGCCGATATGAGGCGTAAGCCATTGGAATTTGAGGTTAGAGATAACGTTATGTTGAAAGTTTCGCCATGGAAAGGGGTGATACATTTCGGAAAACAAGGGAAGCTGAACCCTCGCTATATTAGACCTTTCAAGATTCTTGCTAAAGTGAGAACGCTTGCTTATCGGCTTGAACTCCTAGAGCAATTAAGCCGAGTTCATAGTACTTTTCATGTTTCCAATTTGAAGAAATGTTTCGAAGACAAACCACTAGCTATTCCGTTGGATGAGATCCAAATTGATGACAAGCTTAATTTCGTTGAAGAACCAGTTGAAATTATAGATCGAGAAGTTAAACGGCTAAAGCAAACCCGCATTCTAATCGTGAAGGTCTGTTGGAATTCGAGACGAGGGCTCGAATTTACTTGGGAGCGTGAAGATCAAATGAAGAAAAAGTACCCTCATCTTTTCGTTAACCCTTAGTCCACGTCTTAAGCTTTGAGGACAAAGCTCTTTTAATGGGGGAAGAATGTCACACCCCAAAAATTTTAGGTTAATATTTTAAACTTTTCTGATCATTATTCTTTACTTTTATATGTTACGTTTGAATCTGGCAGTTTACCGGTAAGTTAACCATCGTAAATCTGAAAAACATCATCGAACGCGTTCCGAATTTAGATTTTGATTAGTTTAGATATTATTTGAGTTATTTTATCTTTTCTAACTGTTTCGTAATTTACGATCACTCCCAGCATTTATTTTTAAGCTTTGACGTTTAAATTACGTTTTTCACGTTTTTGACCTAACGAAACCTCGAAAACTCAAAATCTTTTTTTGTAAACTTTAGTTATCATCCATCTCATGTTCTTAAGCCAAAAATTTCATTCATGCCCCTCCTCTTGATCATTTTGGATGCCTAAACACAAACAAAATAGCCTTAAGTCCTAAATTAAATACTAAAGTATCTTTTTGAATTTCCCATGCATGTGTACATGAAAAAGACACATGAGAATGTCATTCTCATAACACAAAACCATACGTTAGGCGTAAGCATGTGATCCCTTGGTCACATGTACTCCCTTTGACTTGAAAATTCAAAATCATGACATAAGACTTGGACCATGGTTAACAAAAAAATGTTTTGGTTCCTTCTCTTGGCCTAGTATCGGCCGAACCCACACACACACTTTTGGTGTGTGTTGGTCACATGAACACTATAATACATACCCTTAACCTAATGTGTTCCTACAGAGACCATCACATACCCTCTTGAAGCTCACGGCACACATACCCCTTTTAGGGTTTCCATTATCTTTGATTTCTTGCATAATTCAAGCATACAAGGTTCATTTCTAAGGATATCTAACGTGTTTCCAAGTATTGGTTCTTTGAATTCAAGGGTCTTTTAAGAGTTTATAAACTAGGGTTTCAAGATTTGGTGTTGGGTTTTATAGATCTAGTATTTTGGGGTTTAGATCTTGTGATTTCTCTACTTGTTCTTCACTCTTGTAAGTGTCTTGATCTTTTCGTATGGTTTACTTATGTTCTTTCATATATGTTCAAGATCCAAACATCCATATGTTGTGTTTTAATTTTTGAAAGATTATAAAACAAGATTTTATAAATAATGATGTTATTTTGTTTCACTAGTTAAATATTATGTTCTTGGTGAGATAAGAGTTGGATGAGAGTTGCAACAATAGAAATGAAAGGATTTGGTTAGTTTTATGTGTGGTTTTGTGGTGGATTACTTATGAATGGAGATTAGGTTAGACTAGGCACTATTGTGAAGTTTAGTGTGATTTTTGGAATCGTTTGTGAAAAAGGTAGCTGCTGATCCGAAATGGTTTTGTGGTTTTGAGCGACTTAAGAATGTTTTCATTAGGCGTAAAAGTAGTTTTTGGAGAGCTCGTTTCGAATAGATAGTTTTTCATATATCGCACACTAAAATTGGACTTAAAACGGCCAAGTTATAGCCAAATGAAACTTGAAACATTTTTCGGCAAAACCAAATGAATAGTTGCTGATGTGAATAGTAAAATGGGTTTTCGGACACTTTTGAGATATTTTGAGCTTTTAAAACACTAGCGAAACATATAGTAACACATATATATTGATTAGTATCATTTAAAGACGTCGTTAACATATTTTAGGAAAAGTGTTAAGATTACTAAAAAAAGTAAGTTTGATAAATTTAAGTAAGATGGACATGGAAGTTAAACGTTTAGATTTCTTTAGTGCACTTAAGGAAATGTGGATTAAGCAAATATAGGGGACGGTATTAACATCCCAAAACTAAAAACTTTCCAAAAATAGAAACTTACTAAAAATAGTAATTTTCTTTGTTAAATGCCAAAACTTAACGAAAAACTCAATAATTTTATTTTGTCTCGTTTTCTTAATGAAGTCAAAGCAAACACACATGGATGTCTTTTTGGTGATGAACATATTGTGCAATTCTTGGCATACTTTCCGTGTTTCTAAGACGTGTTATTATTCTAGGTCGCGGCTAGATTTTTATATCATCTTTCTTGCGTGATTTATCATTTGCTCATCTTGCTAAGGTGAGTTCATAGCCCCACGTTTTACTATCTTTACTTTATTACTTTTGGGTGAGAAACATTGCTTGTTTTTAAACTATGGACACAGTTACTTACGTTTCTTTTTCCTGATTACGTGTTGCCTAAGTAGCGAATAGACCACAAATGCCCGAACTATCATGAACCGTCAGTTGCTTAACCGATAGACTGGTTAAGTAAGCACGAATGTTGTAAATAGATCTATTGGGACTAATTATCCCTATCCGGGTGAGTAGCGCTCACTACCCACGGGGCTCCCGATAAACGGATATATACAATGTCGGATTTCACTAGGTGATCTTGGTCAGATACCTTTAGGGCAAATTAATTCTTGTTTGGCATATAATATGCTTCCTTTTAAATTGAGCTTCGGTGTCATGAGCTTAGTGAATCAGTAAATACTTTTGTGAAGTTGTATATGTTATAACTGTCATGTGCGTACAGTGAACTTGTGGTCCACTTTTAACACTAAATTTAAACCTATGAATTCACTAACTTTATGTTGACGTTTTAGCATGTTTTTTCTCATGTACTTAGTTGTGGATGTCTTTGCTTGCTTTATGGTGTTGCCTTGCATTGGACCGATTTTCAAGAATTATTATTATCTATGTTAACATCGTTGTCAAACTTTAAATCCTTTTACTCGCTTCCGCATTTTATCTTTGATCTTATGTAAAACCTTAACTATTTTCAAAAGTACCCTTACAGGTCGTTCTTTGTATCTTGTGTGATTTATATTATGACGTCACGCCCCCGGACACGTGATTCCGTCCAGGCCCCGTTTGGGGGTGTGACAACTTCAACCCCTATATTGACCCAATCTCCCCGTTTAATGTAATGTCTAGAACGGCTTACAACTCGGTTATCAAACAAGAACTAGTTTACACAGGAAACAATATTGTCGGTATGGCGAAGAATCTTCACGTTTTCATTGGAAAACACACTTTTTTAACTGACTTTATTATCCATGAAAATATGAATGAATTTGTTAAAAAAGGGTTAACAAAAGTAATTTTAGGTAAACCTTTTATGGAGGAAATAGGATTAGAAGAAG
Source organism: Tanacetum coccineum (assembly GCA_026074375.1). Lineage (NCBI taxonomy): Eukaryota > Viridiplantae > Streptophyta > Magnoliopsida > Asterales > Asteraceae > Tanacetum > Tanacetum coccineum. The sequence continues at coordinate 15,803 of BQNB010050327.1, read as the reverse complement.
ATATAAGAAAGGGAATTCTCTAGTTCAAGATCAGAAATGACAAGACAATCTTTAACATGCCTCGTGCAGAAAAAAAGCTCGGTAAGCTGACTACCGAACAACAAAACATGATGTCCCCTATTTTAAAAATAAGAAACGAGGATAAAGATAATGGAATGAGTCATCCCTGTCAAAAAATAAAAGAATTCTATAAGGGATGTTTAAATTTAGGGGAGGAATATAAGCAAGATTTAGAAGTTATTGAATGGATCAAACAAGGACAATCAAAGATGTAGAGCATTTTGAGTCTAACTTAAAGACGCGGTAATAAACAAAAGTGCTTGTCAGGAGACAACCCGTCTTTTATTTTTTGCATTTTAGTTGGTTTTTGTTGGTTTCTCTTATTTTGTAGGATTCTCTCTATAAGGAAGTAGAATTCGAGGTCTCTTTGACACGTTTTCATATGGTATTGAGGTTTTGTCTAGGTGTAACCACATTGGTTACACCGTAACAGATATCACTATGGCGTAAAGTCATGCATTAGTTACGCCGTAACCTTCTTGATCAAATTTTCAAATTTTTAAAACCACATGTTTATGGCGTTTCCAATCCCATGGTCACGCCGTAAAACCTTTTCTGAAAACTAAAATAAGTTTGAAAACTTTTCAAAAATCGTGTATAAGTAAATGAACTTTATAGGTATGTTCTTTGGAAACCCTCACGAGACTTCACTCGTCCACTTGGGTCACCAAGTAGTTTAAAAGGCTTGATGCATATGCTAACTGCAACCCTAATTCCTACAAAAGTGAGTTATGTCTATTATCTTTGAACGTTTAATGCTTTTTATTGTCTAGTGATTCCAGGGGAAACGAGGTTGCTCTATAGTTGCTTTGCAGGAATCCGGTTCTTATAATACTTTCATTTAAAGAGAAGAGCAATGTTTAGGGGAGTTTTTTGTTTTAATTCTACTATTTTTCCACTTAAATTTCATTTATATATGTGTACAATAGGGACATTGTACAAAGCAAGTGGGGGGATGGGAGTAGAATTACCACTTGACCTATATTTGCCTTCGATTTTATAGTTTTATTTGAAAATTTGAGCCAATTTTAAAATTTTGACACGTTTTTCCTACTAAACTAGAAGTAATCTTTGCCGAGTACACTATAATCCTTTATTCCAATTGGTGAGATCAAGCCTAATTTTTCTATTTTCATCTATTATACATAAAATCCACCAAAAATATGAGTGTGCCGGTAGTATTGTAGACTTTAGAACTTGGCATGTACATTATTTCAAGACCTAACTTCCCCCGTTTGCCAAAACGTACAACCCCTTGCCAATGGCTGAGACCTTATGCATGACCTTGTCACCGACTTGGAATTCATGGTTTACGCTTCAATGTCAAGCATACGCTTCGGTCGGTTTCACGAGCTGCTATGCATCCCTATGCTTGATCTGAATGATTTTCTCAGTGGTTTTTCTCTGATCAGTTCTGGACGAGTAATTTGCGCTTCTCCAACTTCAGTCCAACAAACAGTGTGAGCGACATTTACCGACCATTAAGAAGTGCTTCGAATGGTGCGGCCTTGATGCTAGCGTGATAGCTATTGTTATATGAGAACTCGACTAATGGCAAATGGTTAACCCAACCCTTTCCAAAGTCGATCGCACAAGCACGCAGCATATCCTCGAGAGTTTGAATGGTCCTCTCGCTTTGCCCGTCTGTTTGTGGATGGTACGCAGTACTCATATCCAAGTTTGTACCTAAAGCACTCTGGAGTGACCTCCAAAAATTTGATGCGAATCTTGGGTCACGATCGCAAATGATTGAGACGGGTATCCCATGCCTCGTGACCACCTCTTTTAGGTACAATCTTGCAAGTTTATCCAAAGGATCAGTCTCTCTCATCGGTGTGAAGATCGCAGACTTAGTGAGTCGGTCCACAATCACCCAAATTGTGTCATAGCCTTGAGACGTCTTAGGAAGCTTCGTGACAAAATCCATGGTGATGTTGTCCCACTTCCATTCGGGTATCTTGGGTTGTACCAACAATCCTGATGGCCTTTGATGTTCGGCCTTGACCTTAGCACAGGTCAAACACTTGTTAACATAAGTGGCTATGTCGGCTTTCATGTTGGGCCACCAATATAACTTCTTCATGTCTTGGTACATTTTGTCGGAACCCGGATGAATAGAGTATTTTGATTTATGGGATTCGTGCATGATCACAGTCCGCAAATCGCCATAACAAGGTAACCAGCTCCTGCCATTGAGGCACAGGGTTCCATCCGCACGTGGTTCCAACTTTTGTTCTCTAATTGCTTCTGATAATAGTGATAAAGCTGATCGAGTAATCGTGCATTCGCCTGTCGATGGAGGGCTCTGGTTGGCAGTTGTAGGGAATAAAACCAAGATTAGAGAGGGCTCGTTGTGACAGAGAATACTAGAGCCATCCTGATGGATGGAGGTTAGACTGGGCGCTTGTCTATAAGACATCCTATGTATTATAGAATTAGCTACTCAGCGCAGAAACTCATTATTAGCGCTAAACACATTGGTTGAAGGATATGATTTAAGTTGAGTGGTCGGCGGAATGGAGAGAGAGGACGTTGAATGTCTTATGCGTTTAGTGAGGTTATGCTCATATAACATTAGCTTCAACACGCCAGCATTAGTGCCGCACCATAGAAGCACTTTATGGTCCGAAAGTGTCGTTCACCTGTTTGTTGGTCCGAAGTTGGGAGAAGTCAGAATACTCGGTCCAAAATTAATTTCAGAGACCCTAAGGAAAATCAACCAATCAAAGGCAAAGGATGCATGTGCTCGTGATCTGACGAAGAGTTTAAGGCCGATTGAAGCGGTAAACCATTGGAATTCCAAAGTCAGGGATAAGTTATGACTTAAAGTTTCGGCCTTGGAAAGGGGTGGTTGTACGTTTTGGCAAACGGGGTGGGGAAGTTGAACCCTAGGTACGTGGGACCTTTTAGGTGATAGAAAGAGTGGAGGAAATGCTTACAAGCTGTGAACTTCTAGAAGAATTGAGCAAAGTTCATAATACGTTTCATATATCTAATCTGAAAAAGTGTCATGCCGATGAACCATTAGCTGTTCCGTTGGATGGACTTAATTTGGAAGACAAACTCCATTTTATTGAGGAACCGGAAGAAATAGTAGGCCGTGAAGTTAAACGGTTGAAGCGAAGTCGGATCCCGTTAGTCAAAGTTCGATGGAACTCCAAGAGAGGTCCTGAGTTCACATGGGAACGTGAAGATCAATTCAAGAAAAAAATATCCACACCTTCTTTCACCAGGACCACCAACGTCGTCAAGTGCTGCATCGTGAGCTTGAGAACAAGGCTCTGTTAACGGGGGAAAGTCTATAAACAACCTGTGTTTTCAAAGTCATTGACGGACGTCGATAAATGTACTATTAATTTTTAGTGTTGTACGCGTTTGCTTGTGATTTCATGAATTAAGTTTAAATCGCGTAAGCTAAAAATTAGCGTTCAATGTAAACGGGCATCAAACAATTAAATGTTTACATCAAGCAAGGGTTATATAATTATTTTGAGGATAATTATTAACTTTGTTCATTTTATTTTTATCGGATACGTAAAGTGTATACGTTTCGCGATAAATTGCGTTTAGGCACTCCCGGAACCACAAAAACTTTTCTACGCTTCAACAAATACCCACTTTTATACCCAATACACAAAAATTGCAAAATATATCATCTATATCTTATCCTTGCCGAAATTCTTGCCATTTGTACAAGTGATATATGAAAAACTCTTCAAGTTGGTCAAATGAACACCATACTTCATTAAACTACACCATACCTCCTTATTACCACACCATGCCTTGTTTCTTTGACCATGAACCATTCCTATGACCATAACATGTTCCCTTGACTAGAAATACTTCTTATATACATGCATTTCATAAGAGATAACTCACACATGCATTTACACTTAGTAAAAATCAAACAAACCTCCCCTTTTGGCTCTATACATGCTACGGCATAACACAAGCTCCCAACCAAACCCATATAATTTTTTCTACAATCCATACACTTCTATACACATCTATTCTAAGATATACTAAGGCATTTGCAAGCATTGGTTAACCATATTCAAGTAATAATCAAGAGAAAGAAAGTTAGGGTTTCTATTAAGGAAAGCTAGGGTTTCTTTGTGTAAGCTTGGATTTTGTGGCTAAACAAGGGTTTAGCACTTGATCATCATCATCATCACACATCTTAAGGTCCACTTGAACTCTTTATGTTATTATAATTTTCATTTTTATGCATATGATTATTCTATTTAGCTTAAATCACCATTTAGGATCATTAACATGTAAAGAGAAGTTTTTATTTGTTGTCATCATAATGTACACATTTATATATCCTATGATGTTGTTGACATCATGCTTTTATCATGAAAATGAGGTTTTCACTTGAAATGATCATATGGGTTACTTTTATATATGTGGTGTTATTACATATATCATGTTAAAAGTGATGGTAAAATATTGCATCAAGTTATTTTGGTGTAAAAATGATTATGGGGTAATTAGGGTTTTTAATGGTTTACTAATATGTTTCAAGTTAAAGAAATATATTTGACATGTTAAGACTAATTATGGACTTATGTTAATGTTGTATGGTTGTTAATATAAGGGTATAAAAGATGGGAAGACTTGTACACACATGGTTGTGTCTAAAATAACTACATATAAAAACTAGTGACTTATGATTTATTATATAAAGTTATGACTTATTTAGTATTATTAAGGATTTAGTAAGTTGGACAAAAAGGACAATTATGGACTAAGGACATAAGATATATATGATATAATACCTATATATAAATTGTAAGATTTGAGGTAAAATACAAAAGTGGTAAATAATGGAAACAAGGATTAACTATGGACTTATCAAAGCAATGTAAACATTCTGTCCAAATTCGTGTATATGTACACTTGTAATATATTTTTATAAGATAATACATTTCACGACGATTCCGAAAAGGTAAGAAACTTGTTAAACGGATTAATAACGAAAAAGTTACGTTAAAAACGAGTTATACGTTAATAAACGAAGTCGTAAGTGAATTTTTATAAAAACATTTTTATAAAAATTATAAACAGCAAGTGTTGATATTTTTAACAAATAATACATATTTTTAGGATTCCAAAATGATAAGAATCGTAATTTTTCAATTAATAACGAACGAGTTATGAATTTCGCGAGTTTACGACAATTAATACTTTTATAAAACTATTTTTATAAAAGTTACTATTCATGACAGAAAGTTATATTTTTGTAAACCTCATAAAAATATAGAACTTTCAAATACGAGAACGTCCTCGAAAGAATCATCAAAAACGGAGCTATAACGAATAAAATACGACATTTACGGGTTTTACGACGACGAATACGATTTATACGAAACTCATGTCTGTCATGAACAGTAAAAGTTACTGTTCATCAGGGGGTAAAATTTATAAAAGTGTCAAATATCGATAACCCGTCTTAATACGAAAAGATGGACATAAGAAACGCGAGAATCGGGCTTAAAACGCGAAAGTTACGCCAGTTTTACTAAACGGTAATTATAAACGTTTTAACTTATTAAACACAATTTTTCTAAAACCATTAGTTGGTGATTGAGCTATATAGAATATTATGTGGTTATCAAAGTACTATATTACTAGGGAGTTTCATAATGAGGCCTCTTCGGATGGCGTTTCGACGAGTTGTTGGATTTACGATTTAAAGTGTCCTAACTCCTCGAACGTCATGTCATGACCTCTTTAATTATGATAGCCCGAACGATAGTACGATGTAACAACTATAGGATTATATTCAATGTTATTGATAAGTACTCGGTACTTATACGACCTATGATAATTTAGGTTGCATTCGATCTTTTACGTGACGCATTATCTGCGATATTTGGATTATCAGAACTCAAGGTGAGTTCATAGCCCCACAACAAGGTGAGTTAATAAGGGCCCACAACGTTTACTTGCTTTTGTTTTACTCAAAGTTTTTGGGGTGAAAACAGGCAATGTTTTACAACTGGTCCCAAGTGGTTAAGTTTCTATTATGATTACAATTGTTGCCTAAGTAGCGATATACCCAATCTGAGACCCATTATCATGAAGGTTAAATTACGAGCGCGAAATGTTATGAATAGATCTATTGGGTTTGACAACCCCGTTCGGGTGATTAGCTATCACTAGGCAAACGAACGTATACCATGTCAGAATACGGTACTGTGCGGGTTAGAACATCACCATAACGGGCAAAAGGCCATGTTAATTTGGCATCCTTACATGGCATGCATCAGTGTCATGAGCTTAGAGCAACGTAATTACATCGTAAATGATATTGTTCTGTTGCATTTCATACCTTGGGTGATCTTGTGGTCCTACAATATATGATTTATCAAATCCTATAGATTCAAAACATTATTGTGACCTGGTTTAAAGCAATGTTTTTCAGGGGATAATAAGCACGAGGTGCTGATGGATACATTTGGTGGTTTTGATTTGGATGCATGCAGTTAAAGATTTTATACATTTCATTTTGTATCTGTCATGGGCTGAATGAGTATCTTTGTTTTTTTGATCAAGTGAACAAGTTAGCTTTAGGCTTATGTTTAACAATTTACTTTGTCTAAAATCCATATTGTATCATTTTCAATGGGACTTTTTGGTCGTTCTATATATATCTTGTGTTGTTGATTCATGAAGTAACACGCCCCGGACCCATATTCCGCTGCGACCCAATTTGGGGGTGTTACAGATTGGTATCAGAGCCAAGGTTATAGAGAACCAGGTCAAATGTTTTTGCTGGACTATAACCATTTTCAAACAACGAATTCATACAACGGGGTTGTACACGGGACATACATATGTGCATACATTCATGCATACACTATTTGTTGCATTAGTGGGACTAGATGCATTCATAATTGATATACGTGGTTATAATATATTACGTATATTACAATAAGAGTCGTATAATATACTCATATAAGTTGTTTCTGCTGGTCACAGTAGTCATGTCAGCTGATTCTGCCGTTACCTATACTTCTGTTCACTCTGAGGCACGATCTTGGAGTATTCCATCTGAGGATCCTTACGAGGAGGCTGCCCAACAGTTGTTCGAGCAGGCACCACGTTCTCCAGGGTATGTACCTGAGAACCATATACCAGTGTACATTCCTGAGCCTGAGCATCCTGAGGATTTAGTGCCAGCTGAGGATGAGGCACCTATACCTCCATTACCACCATCCTTTCTAGCTCCACGGATTCGACCTCTTAGTCCTAGAGCACTCGAGGTTGAGATGAGAGATGTAGCATCAGCCTACTATCATTCACTACACCCATCAGGGACCCCACCATTGTTACCTATCCCTCTACCTGCACCATCTACTAGCCGCAGAGCTGATATTCCCGAGGCTGACACGCCGCCTCGGAAGAGATTACTACTTACTACTCCCAGACCTGGGTGTGAGATTGGAGAGAGTTCTGCTGCTGCTGCTGCGAGACAGCCAGGACCCACTATAGAGACCAGACTCCTAGATACTGAGAGGAGGATTATGACCGCCTTAGAGTTGGTCAACAGGAGGGTCACTTACCAGGTAGATGTTTGCACCAGGGAGAGTTCAGAGTTTTGCACACGACATCACGATGCCCAGAAGGATCGTGCAGCTGTGAGAGCTGAGATTGAGGTATTGAGGAGAGAGAGACTTGCTTACGAGCAAGAGGGTATGGAGACTCGTCAGGCCTTGGCTAGGTCTGAAGCTCACTGCAGGGCATTAGAGGCACGAGTTACAGTATTAGAGACTGAGGCGCGTCGCCACGAGTGGCAGCGTCAGGCTGCAGATGATCTTGCTGTTCAGCATATCATGCGTACCCAGGCCTTGGAGGCTGGAGCACGCGTTGACACATTGGAGGACACTGGTAGCAGTTCCTAGACTTTGGTTATGATTGTATCTACTATGCAGTCTGTTAAGTTTTATGGGTTACTCCCAGCTAGCAGGCGGTATAGATCTTTTGTTTTGGTTAGCTATCCTGTATAGATCTTTTGTTTCTGATTAGCTATCCTGTATAGCCTACTAAGTATTACGGGTAACTCCCGGCTAGTAGGGCTCTATGTTGATTTTCATTTTGTAACCTCGCGATAGGGAATCGTTGTGTACCAAACAGATCATGTATATTTCCAGATTATATATGGAATGGACGTATTATGTCGATCTTGTGTTGGTTGTATATTTCACTATGTGATGTGATCTTTTTTTTATTTATGATGCATATGTTATGTCACGTTATGATTGTATTGAAATCTAACGGGTATTGTATTTTCTTGTGATTGAAGAAAATGGCACCAAAGAGAACCACAAGGTCAACCCGAGTCCCACCAGTTACACCAGCCCCAACAACCACAACTGTTACTGAGGCACAACTTCAGGCCTTAATTGACCAAGGAGTTGCTGCTGCAATGGCTGAAGCAGAAGCAAGCAGGGTTAGGAATGGCTACAATAGCAATGGTTCAGGACCAAGGCCAGCCCAAACTGCTCGCGAATGCTCTTACTCTGAATTCTTGAAATGCAAACCTTTGGACTTCAAAGGCACTGAGGGAGTTGTCGGACTCACTCGATGGTTTGAGAAAATGGAGTCTGTGTTTAGCATTAGCAATTGCCCAGCAGCTAGTCAAGTCAAATTCGCGACTTGCACTCTGCAAGATGATGCTCTTACATGGTGGAATGCCCATGTTAAGACCACTACTACTGAAGCAGCTCATGCCATGCCATGGGCAGCACTGAAGAAAATGATGACTGATAAATACTGCCCGAGGGGTGAGATCAAGAAGATTGAGACTGAGATGTGGAATCTTAAGGTCAAGGGCACCGATGTGGTGGCCTATAGTCGACGATTTCAGCAACTAGCTTTGATGTGTTCCAGGATGTTCCCAGAAGAGGTAGACAAGATTGAAAAGTATATCGGTGGATTGCCCGATATGATACTTGGCAGTGTAAAGGCATCAAAATCGAAGACCATGCAAGAAGTTATTGAGTTTACAACTGAGTTGATGGAGGATAAGACCCATGCCTATGCTGAACGTCAGGCAGAAAGGAAAAGAAAGAATGATGATCTTTCCAAGAACAATCAAAACCAACAGAATAAGAGGCAGAACACAGGCCAGGCCTACACCGCAGGCAATAGTGACAGGAAATCATATGCCGGGTCTAAGCCTCTATGTTCCAAGTGTAATTGCCATCATGAAGCAGGTCCTTGTCCACCTAGGTGTAATAACTGCAATAGGTTTGGCCATCTGGCCAGGGACTGTAGGATACGGCCTGCTAACAACAACAACAACAACAACCGTAACAACAACAACAACAACCGTAACAACAACAACAATAATCAGCAGGGCAATGGTTGCTTTGAGTGCGCCACCCCCCCCCCCCCCCCCACACCCCCCCACCCCCAACCCAAACCCCCCACCACACCCCCCCCCCCACCCACCCCCACCCCCCCCCCCCCCCCCCTCCTCCCCCCCAACACCCCTACAAATTAAACTCCCACCCACATGAAAAACTCCTCAACCCTCCCCCCCCCCCCCCACCCAAACACCCCACCCCCCCCCCACGCCCCCTACCACCACCAACAAAAAACAACAAAATACCAACCCAACACTTACACCCCCCCCCCCCCACCCACCCCACCACCCCCCCCCCCACCTCCTCCCCCCCCGCCCCCACACCCCCCCCCCCCCCACCCCACCACCCCCCCCCCACCCCCAACCCACCCCCCCCCCACCCACCCCCCCACCTAACACCCCCCACCAACCACCCCCCCCCCCCCCCCCCCAACCACCCCCCAACCACCCCACCCCCCCCCCCCCCCCCCCACCCCCCCACAAAAAAAATAAAAATGCCTCACCACCCCCACCCCCCCCCCCAACCCCCCCCCCCCCCCCCCCCCCACCACCCCCACTAATCACCCATCCACTATCCCCCCCCCCCTCAAACAACATATCCCACCTAACAACAACCGTAACAACAACAACAACAACAACAACAACAACAACAACAACAACAACATTAATCAGCAGGGCAATGGTTGGCTTTGGAGTGCTGGAGTCAAGTGCATTTTAAAAGGAAACTGCCAAGACTTGTGAAACAATGACCGTGCAGTATATCAACTGGAAACTGACAGGGCTCCAGCGAAGGAGTATGTGGTGGAAATGCGGGGGGCATACCAGGACAATGTCGTTGCGGGACGTTCCCTTTATACGAACGTTATGCTTATATCTTATTTGATACGGGTGCCGATCGAAGTTTTGTGTCTACTACATTTAGCTCCCAAATTGACATCACACCATCTACCCTAGATCACTATTATGATGTCGAACTAGCTGACGGGAGGATAATTGGGCTAAACACTATACTTAAGGGTTGCACATTAAATTTCCTAAACCACCAATTCAACATAAACTTAATGCCTGTAGAACTTGGTAGTTTTGATGCTATTTCGGTCTGGATTGGTTGGCGAAGTAACAAAGCGGGTCATCATGTGTGCCGAGAAGATTGTTCGCATTCCCTGGAAGAATAAAACCTTAATCATACACGGTGATGGAAGTACCCAGGGAAATGTGTCACGATTAAACATCATTTCGTGCACTAAAACGCAGAAGTACATGGAAAAAGGATTTCCTATCTTTTTGGCACATGTCACAGCAAAAGAGGTTGAAGACAAGTCGGGGAAGAAGCGACTTGAGGACGTATTAATTGTTCAAGACTTTCTTGAAGTATTTCCTGAGGACTTGCCGGGTCTTCCTCATGTACTCGACAAGTGGAGTTTCAAATTGATTTGGTAACCTGGGCTGCACCCTGTAGCACGGGCACCTTATCGATTGGCGCCTTCGAGATGAAAGAGTTATATGAGCACTGAAAGAGTTGTCCGATAAACTATATGCTTTATAAGGACACCCAGTGCCTCACCATGGGAGCTCCGGTCTTGTTGTCAAGAGAAAGACGGATCATTCGGATGTGCATTATTACCGGGAATTAAATAAAAAACTAACGGTGAAGAACCGTTATCCGCTCCCAAGAATTGATGATTTATTTGATCAGCTTCAAGGGTCGAGTGTCTACTCGAAAATTGACCTAAGGTCAGGTTATCATCAATTAGGGTTCTAAAGAAGAGATTCCCGAAGACTGCCTTCAGGAAACCGTATATGGCATTTGTATTCCAGTGATGCCGTTTGGTTTGTACCACGCACCTGCTGTACTTTATGACCTCATGAACCGAGTATGAAACCATATCTGGACTAATTCGTAATTGTCTTTATTGTTTGTTATTTTGATCTATTCAAAGAAACAAAGCAAGAGCATTGAAGAGCATCTGAAGATAATATTGAATTGTTTGAATAAAGAGGAGTTGTTTGCAAATTTTTTCCAAGTGGGAATTTTGGATTCACCAAAGTACAATTCTCGGTCATGTGATCCATAGTGTAGGAATTCATGTGGATCCAGCCAAGATCTGAATCCAATTTAAAAAGATTGGGCATTCCTTAAGTCACCAACGGAGATTCGTCATATTTTAGGTCTTGCTGGGGGATACTATCGAGATTCATTGAAGGGTTTTCAAATATCGCAAAAACCCTATTGACCAAAAAGCTTACTCAAAAGAAGGTTAAGGTTTGAATGGTGAGCGATATAAACCAAGAAGCTGCTTTCAGCTGTTGAAGCAGGTTGTGAGTGCACCAATCCTTGCATTAACTGAAGGTAAGCGAAGACTTCATTCGCATTACTGCGACGCTTCAAGAAAGGTTTTGGGCGCTTGTGTTGATGCAAAGGAGAGAAGGTGATTTATTATTGAATACACCAGTTAAAAATTCATGAGAAAAAAACTACACGATCTGATTTAGAACTTGGTGCTGTGGTGTTCGCTCTCAAGAATAGATCTGGAGACATTATTTATATGGGAAACTAAGTGTACACGGTGTATACCGATCACAAGAGTTAGAAAACACAATTTTAGATCAAAAAAGAGTTGAAATGAGGCAAACGCCGATGGTTAGAATTGCTAAGTTGATTACGATTGCGATATTCGTTATCACCGGGGAAAGCAAATGTCGTAGCTGATCGCTTTAAGCAGGAAAGAACTGTGAACCACCGCTAGAGTTCGAGCATTGGTTTATGACTATTAGTTTGGACCTTTCCCAATCAGATCTAATATGCTCAGTCCGAAGCGCAAAAAATACCCGAGCAACATTAAGCGTGAAGACGTAGTGGTGAAAATGTTGGTTGAAAATGCTAAATTTCCAGAAGGAAGCTATTTAAAGACAAAAGTTATGGAACCACGTGCGGATGGAACCTGTGCCTCATTGGCTAGAAGTGGTTACCTTGTTATGGCGATTTGCGGATGTGTTCATGGCACAGAATCCCATAAAATCAAAATACTCTTTTCATCCGGGTTCCGACACAAGTGTACCAAGAAATGAAGAAAGATGTTATATTGGATGGCCCAACATGAAAGTGAACATAGCCACTTATGTTAACATGGGTTTGGACCGGTGCTAGGTTCAAGTCCCGGGAACATCAAAGGCATACGGGATTGTTCGGTTTACAACCCAAAAGATTACCCGAATGGAAGTGGGATAACATCACTATGGATTTTGTCACGAAGCTTCCTAAGTCGTCTCAAGGCTATGATCAATTTGGTGATCGTTGACGACCACATAAATCTACGATCTTCACACCAATGAGAGAGGACCACTCCCTTGGATAAACTTGCACGATTGTACTTAAAGGAGGTGGTCACGAGGCATGGGATACCCGTCTCAATCATTTGCGATCGTGACCCGAGATTCGCATCCAATTTCTGGAGGTCACTTCAGAACGCTTTGGGTACAAATTTGGATATGAGTACTGCGTACCATCCACAAACAAATGGGCAAAGGAGAGGAACATTCAAACTCTCCGTGGATATGTTGCGTGATTGTGCTATCGACTTTGGAAAGGGTGGGTTAACCATTGCATTGGTCGGTTTTTCATTCAAACAAATAGTATCACGCTAGCATCAAGGCCACACCATTTTTGAAGCACCTTTATGGTCGGGAAAGTCGTGTCCACCTGTTTGTTGGACTGAAGTTGGAGAAGCTCAAATACTCGGTCCAGAACTGATCCAAGAGACCACTGAGGAGCAAACGCGTAAAACCCTAAAAATAAGTTGTGCATTACATAATGTCGTACAATGACCTAAGTTACGAGGTGTTATAGATGGAATTTCAAGTCGGGGACAAAGTCATGCTTAAGGTCTCGCCTTGGAAAGGGGTTGTGCATTTTGGCAAACGGGGGAAGTTGAACCCTAGGTATGTTGGACCTTTTAAGGTGATAGAAAGGGTTGGAGAAGTTGCTTACAAGCTTAAACTTCCAGAAGAATTGAGCAGAGTTCATAATACATTTCATGTATCTAATCTGAAAAAGTGTCATGCCGACGAACCATTAGCCATTCCGTTGGATGGACTTAATCTGGACGACAAACTTCATTTTGTTGAGGAACCAGTAGAAATAGTGGGCCGAGAAGTTAAACGGTTGAAGAGAAGTCGAATCCCATTGGTTAAAGTTCGATGGAACTCCAAGAGAGGTCCTGAGTTCACGTGGGAGCGTGAAGACCAATTCAAGAAGAAATATCCACACCTCTTCACCAAGACCACACCGTCGTCAAGTGCTGCATCGTGAGCCTTGAGGACAAGGCTCGTTTAACGGGGGAAGTCTATAACACCCTGTGTTTTCAAGTCATTGACGACGTCGATAAATCTACTATTTATTTTTAGTGTCGTACGCGTTTGCTTGTAATTTCATGTATTAAGTAAAATCGCGTAAGCTAAAAATTAGCGTTCAATGTAAACGGGCATCAAACAATTAAGCGTTTACATCAATCAAGTATTAAATAATTATTTTGAGAATAATTATGATCCTTGTTCATTTTATTTTTATCGGATACGTAAAGTGTATACGTTTCGCGATAAATTGCATTTAGGCATACCCGGAACCACCAAAACTTTTCTACGCTTCAACAAATACCCACTTTTATACCCAATACATAAAAGTTACAAAAATATATCATATGTATCATACATAGGACGAATTTGTAGCAATTTATACAAAGAAATATAAGAAAAATCTTGCAAGTAGTCTTTGTACATCACATTTGCATTTAACATAGCCATACCTTGTTCCCTTTTGACCATAGCCTTCCTTAAGACCATGAGATGTGTTTTTGACTAACTATTGCATTCTTTTTGACCAAGACTTACCATATATACATGCATACTAGAGATAGGAACTCATACAAGTAAAACACTTAACTAGAAAATCAAAAACTCTTCCTTGTTGCTCCATCTAAGCCCACGGCTTGAAACAACCTTAATACCAAATCCATACCAAATTTTCTATCACCTATACTCATCTACATACATCATTCTTAAGACATTTTAAGATGTTTCCAAGCATTGGCTAACCATTTGCAAGTGTTGAAGCAAGAAATCAAGATTAGGGTTTTCATTTGGAAACTAGGGCTTTCTTGGTTATAATCTTGGGTTTAAAGTCTAAACAAGGGTTTAGCACTTACTTGTCATCATCATACATCATCCCATTAAGGTTATCTAAAGCCTTAAACTTTTCATTTATATGATTATATGCATATGTGATGTTTATGTAGTGAAATCACCATTAGGATATGTTTAACTTGTAAACATGGATTTTTCTTGTAAATATAGTTTTATGAACTTATACACATGTTGTATGGATGGTAATATGAAGTTATAAATGGATACATAAGTATTTTACAATCTTAATTAAGCTTAAAAAGTGTTAATGTTAATTAGGGTTTTAAAAAGTGCACTTAATATGTTATTAGTAAGAGAAAGGCAAATGACATGTTAATGTTGATTATGAACTTTTAATCATGTTATATGGACACTAAAATAAAGTCATAATGGAAGTAAAAGACTTGTACACTTATGGTTATGATGTAAAAATGGTTATGGATGAACTTGTAGTAAAAAGTTACTTATGGAGATTATGGTTTAAAAATGTTGTTAAGGACTTAATGACTTGGACTTATGGACAATATAAAGACTATGGATTATATAAAATATATGATATAGTATATTAAGAGTGTGGGAAAAACTTGTGGAAATTACTTAGTTAAAAAGTATATAAAACAAGTTTAATAAATAAGTTAATACATAGATATTAAAGGGCTATTTGGAGTCGAATTCCAAACAGTGGGTATTATGTTTTATAAATATTTTACATCTCGTAACGATTCCGAAAAGGTAAGAAACTTGTCAAACGGATAAAAAACGAAAAAGATACGCTAATTACGAGTTATACGTTAATTAAACGAATTTTATAAAAACTAAATCAAACAGAAAGTTTGATAATTTTAACTAATAAAACATATTTTTAGGATTCCAAAATGATAAGAATCGTAATTTTTCAATTAATATCGAATTAGTTATGAATTTCGCGGGTTTTCGGTAATTAAAAGTTTATAAAAATAACTTTATAAACTATGAACAGTAAAAACACTATTCATCACAGAATGTTGAAAAATTAAAAATGTAAGATTTTGATCACTCGTCTTAGTACAAAAGCGTGGGCATAAGAAACGTCAAAATCTGGCTTAAAACACAAAAGTTATGCTATATTTACTAAAACGGTAATTATAAACGTTTTTACTTATTAAACATAATTTTACCAAAACAATTAGATGGTGATTGAACTATATAG
>BQNB010050326.1:0-41562 GCA_026074375.1 Tanacetum coccineum | reverse complement strand
AAAGATCGCAAAGCATGAAGGAACACGCCTACAACGAAGACAGAGACCAAGATCACAAGAGCTTAACGACAAAAGCAATCTCATTGATCTCATGAAGGAGTGTCACAATGAACTCACTTCGGGGGAGATTGTTAGCCTCAAAAAATATTGAGTCGAACAATGAAGTTCGTTCATTATGAATATTAGGTCTCGCTCATTTAGTTATGTAACGATGTAATAGGCTAGAAAAGAAACCGGGCTCGTTTACTAAGCTAATATTGTACGTGTTACGGGTCTAAGCCCAAGCAAATCCTGAACCCGGTCCGTGTTAAAGCCCTACACGTCCAAGTGTAAGTGTATGGGTGTATAAACCCTTTTCCACCAAGGAAAAGGGTGTTGGTTGTTTATTCTCTTTCAAGCTAATATTACTTCCATCTATTTTTCTCTCTTGTTTCTCTCTCTAACTTCTCTTTAACTTCCCTCTCTTTTCTTGTTTAATTCGTGTGTAAGAAATGAAGTGTAAGTGATTACGTGTCCGACACAAGTCAACTCAGAGAACTCCAGGAAAAGGGTTTCATTCGACCAAGCTCATCGCCATGAGGAGCACGGGTATTATTCGTCAAGAAAAAGGATGGTTCATTTAGGATGTGTATCGACTATAGAGAGTTGAATAAGCTGACCATCAAGAACCGTTATCCCCTCCTAAGAATAGACGACCTATTCGATCAACTGTAAGGATCACAATATTTCTCCAAGATAGATCTTCGGTCCAGATACCATCAGCTGAGAGTGCACGAGGACGACATTCCAAAGACTACATTTAGAACTCGATATGGACATTTTGAGTTCACAGTAATGCCCTTTGGTTTGACAAATGCACCAACGGTATTCATGAAATTGATGAACCGAGTATGTAGACCATACCTAGACAAGTTTGTGATTGTATTCATAGATGACATTTTGATCTACTCTAAGACAAAGGAGGAACATGAGATGCACCTAGGGTAAATCTTGGAACTGCTCAAGAAGGAGAAACTGTACGCAAATTTCTCTAAGTGTGAATTTTGGTTGCAAGAAGTACGGTTCCTTGGGCATGTGATTAACGGAGAGGGCATTCATGTAGACCCTAGCAAGATTGAAGCTGTTAATAATTAAGAAGCCCCTAGAACTCCATCAGAGGTTCGCTCATTCTTAGGATTAGCAGGATACTATCGCCGATTCATAGAGAATTTCTCCAAGTTAGCCAAACCCCTTACCATTTTGACACAGAAGCACAAGGAGTACGTTTGGGGAGAGGAACAAGAGAGGGTATTTCAGACCTTGAATGATAAGCTCTGTAATTCACCTGTTCTAGCACCCTTGAAGGACCAGAAGACTTCGTGGTATACTATGATACATCATGCTTAGGCCTGAGGTGCGTGCTGATGCAGAGGGGCAAAGTGATTGCGACGAAGACAAAAACCTCATAGATACCACAAACAACGTGATATACAAAGAAGTGGTACACAAATTGTGATCACTCCTATATTTCACTGTATCTCGGGTTAGGATGAAAAAATATTCAAGATTTGTTAGCCTTATTTTCTATAAGTCAAACAAGAATATTTACGGTCGTCTTTGTTTAGATTAAGTCTTGTAAACTAATAGGCTAGTCGGGTTAAATGGGCTTGGATTGTAATCTAATATTGTCCGTGTTTAAGGCTTAAAGCCCACCTTAAGCCAAGCCCAGCCCAAGAAGAAAGTCCATACACTTCATGTGGGTATGAGACTATAAATAGGACCCTCTCCACACATGGAGAGGGTGTTGGTTACCATTTCTTACATTTGTATGTGTGTGTAATCATCCACCACTCCTCTCTTTCCTCTTAATCTAATATTCTCTCTTTCTTCTTTCTGTTTTTCTCTTTTTTTCTTCTTTCTTATTTTCGGTTCATAAGTGCTTATTGGGTATGCTTATTATGTTGTGATATGGGTTAAGTTTTGGGATAACAAGTGGTATCATACACCAAGGGGTTTTTGGTGATTTTGTTCTTAGTTTTTCTTTGTTTTTCACTTGGTTCGAACACCACACAAAAAGAGGGTTTCATTTTTGTATGTTCAAAAATCATAAAGTTTGTGTTTTTATTGTTCTACTAGTCCTAGATAGGTAAGATGTACAAGAAAAATTAGGTAAAACGTCAAAAAGTGAGTCTTTTGGTGATTTTTTGGTTTTGGGTTTCGAACCTTGTTGGGCGATTTATACGTTGTTGGCTAGGAAAATTATACGCATTGGTCTAGGCGAATTATACGATGGTCTAGGCGAATTATACGTACTTGGCTTAGGCGATTTATACGCGTTTGTCTGGGCGAATTATACATGTGTGTCTAGGTGATTTATACACTTTTGTGTTAGGCGAATTATACGGTTTAGCTTAGGCGAATTATGCGCTTTAGCTTAGGCGAATTATACGCTTTTGCCTGGGAGAATTATATGCTTTTGCTTGGGAGAATTATACGCTTTTGCTTGGGAGAATTATACGCGTTTGCCTGGGAGAATTATACACTTTGCTTGGGTGAATTATACATTTCTCTTGGGTGAATTAGACACCTCTTGGGAGATTTATACCATTTGTCTTGGGTGATTTATACATCTCCATTAGGTGAATTATACGTTTTTTTCTTTGATTTGTAAAATCCCGTGAAATATTAACTTATTTTCCCGGTTTTATCAAGAATTGTAAAATCCCGTGTATTCCTAAGACTCAATCACTTCATAAAACTTAAGATCCGAAATCCATTCACAACTACATTAAAATGTCAAATACCAATAACACCATGCCAACTCAAACATCAAGTGTTCTTCACAATGACACAGTTTCTTCGTATTCAACTTCTAAAGTTCAAGAGAAGACATAACTTTCAAGAAGTATATGCATGAACAGTCTTAAAGAAGTCAAGTCACAATTCAAGTTTCTCTCAGAAACTTTACAAGATTTTAGTACCATGCCTATCTTCAAGATAACATTCTCTTAAGACTTGGAATTACTAGAACAATATCTTACCAAAGAAATAATTTCTCAGACTGATTTCAAGACTATTTTGACAAAATTCAGAACAACGTTTGTAAATGCTTTCAATTCAGAATTCAAAGAGCGTATTCAAAAATATACAAGATTTGATGACCAATCCTTCAAAGATTCAATGATCTGTCACATGGATTTCATTGAGAAATACATGCTTGAGACAATTCTTCATCAACAAGAGATTCAACAATTGTTGAATGAAAATAAGTTGCAAACACAAGAAGTTCAGTCAAATACAGTTCAAGCATTGAAAGTTGATTCAATAGTCATGGAAAACACTTGCTCTGGGAAAGAAAACAGTAATTCAGAGGCTGCATCCAGCAAATCAGTAAAAGAAAGCAGCTTGGATTATGCAACAAAAGATGTACATGCAATCAAATACAATATTTCAAAAGCAAAAGAAAGATGCATGGCATATTTTCGTTCTCTTCATTCACACCTTCAGGTTCTTTCTAAAGAAGACTTAAAAGGCACTCGTATCAAACATGGATTCCAACGGGCATTCATGTCACTCTTTGGTCAAGATGATAATACTTTCACAAGTACAATGTTCCTTAATGTCTATCAACTACAAAAGCAACTTGACAAAGATGATTTTCAAGAAGATGGATCTATGGCAGCCTTTTGGGTTATCAACAGACAGTTTCAGAAGTTCATCGATTCGCAGTTTTCTTTGGATTATGACAGTCAAATGACAGACAAGTACTTTGTTGAATACACTAGAATCGAGGCTAAAAACTTTAAGGATACACTACTCCAACACATGGGTAATGTTAAGAAGTCTATTGCTGAAAGAACACGTCATCAAAGACAATACGATAAAAAGGTGAATAAAAGACAGATGCAGACGCAAGAGAGTAAGATTGATACGGGTAAAGCAGTAGATGTTGATTTGGTTGTCATAGAAAGAAGTGGAACATAATTAGAAGTGCAAGATGAGAGCAGCATGTCAGGGAATGATACAGATGTTGATGCTGCAGATATCAGACACATATATGACGAAGAGCCAATGGCTGAGGTACAATTGACTGCTGAATGTAATATATTTGAAATAGGACAACATCATACTGAGCAACCTGAAATCAGTAATGAAGGCAGGGTTGACCAGTATTCTAAACAATGTCACGTTAAAATTCCTATGCTTGATTCATCACTTGATAACCAGGCAACTGAATACTCAAAACAATCTCTCGGTCGAAAAATAATTTTTTAACTCAACAAAGACTGTTGCCTAATTTCAAAAAGATTTTTCAAGAACGGAAGCACATTGTATTGCACTTGAACTTAAATATCAAAATCAAGCTTTAAAATCAGGACAACATGGTCAAATTTTGAATGAAACAAGTAATAAAGCCAAGATTAAAAAGGAAATTGATGTACTTGAAACAATGAACATCAAATTAGAACATAGTGTGGCTAAATTACGTAAGGAAAATGAGACTTTGAAAAAGCATTACAAAGATTTGTATGATTCTATTAAAATTACGAGATCTAAGACTATAGAACAGACAACTTCTTTGCTTGCTAATAATGCTAATTTAAAAGCTCAGATTTAAAAGAAGGTTTTGCAATTGCTGCTTTAAAAATAACTTAAGAAAGTTAAAAGGAAATAGTGTAGATACTAAGTTTGCTAAAACATCAGTCTTGGGGAAACCGGTTTTACAATCACTAAGAAACCGATTAGTTGTTAGACAACCGAATGCGTTTAATTCTGAAAGGCCTCAAATGTCAAAACAACGGTTTGCCTCTCAAGTTGATATGAATAACAATTTGGCAAGACCAGTAACTCAACACTATTTGCCTAAGAGAAGAGAATCCGTTTTCGCAAAACCTAATCATATGATTGCATTTAGCGAATCTAGGAATAGTTCTAAGAACATGCCAAGATTTAGTTCAAATGACATTGTTCATAATCACTATCTATATGAAGCTAGAAAAAAGACACAAGAAAGAGATAGGAACTCAAAAACTAGTGTGATGCCTTCTGCTAGATTTCAAAGCACTGCTAATGGTAGCAAAACCAAAACCTAGGAGCACTAATCACTCAACTAGGAGTTTGCCTGTATCTAAGAGTAGTTGTGTAACGATAGCGGTTGTGCCCATAGCAGATCACTCTAAGAATTCTAATTCTTTTTCGGATTAGATTCCTCTAAAGTTGAGTCAAACATGATACATCATGTTCACCAATCACAAATAAGTTAAATATATACAACATTTCTTTTTAATAAAAATCAAGGGCCCACTGATTTATTTACACTGACAACAAACTTTAACATGATGTATCATGTTTGACCACAACTTGAGAGGATCTTTTTCCTTCTTTTTCAGATTCCAAACACTTTGTTTGTTCTACATGTCATAAGTGTATCTTTAATGCAAATCATGATGCTTGTATAACAAAATTCCTAAAAGAAGTGAATTCTCGTGCTAAGATTCAATCCAACAAGACTAGAAACAGTAATAAACCCGTAGAACAGAAGAGTCATACTCAGAAACCTAGTAGGCAGATCTTTAAAGGACATAAGTTTTCTCCTAATAAATGAGAAAACATCTCCTAGATCTGATCTTAGGTGGAAAGCCACGGTAAAATTTTCAAAATTGTTGGTCTTAGGTGGCTTCCTACGGGAAAGATACTCGCTTCTTATATAATCGAAAGATGTCGACAGTGAACCACAACATGGTTTCAAAGAAATATCTCTAATATTCCATGAAGCAAAACAAAACGCGAGGATTTAAGTGCAAGTACATCAATCAATGTTCAGAATGAATAAAGTTTTGACTTAAGTGCAGGTACATCTAACAATGTCAAGCCATATAATCTCAGAGTGTGGTTGCTGAAAAAGCTAATATCTCAAAAATCGGTGCTGAAGTGGATTCAAAACTGATTAGCAAAATGACGTTTGAACACATCAGTTCAAGCCTCGAACCTAAATGTCAAAGAATGACGTTTGAACAAAACGGTTCAAGCCTCACGCCACAATGTCAACAGAAGTTCCTAAAGCATATATGATAGTCATGACATCAATGATAGAGTTGGAAAGTCTATTCGGTCCTTTGTTCGAAGAATATTTCAATGGAGAAAATCAAGTTGTTTCAAAGTCTTCCGTTGTTACTACTGCTAATGCATCCGATAAACGTCAACAACAACCTGAGTCAACTTCATCTACTTCAACTCTAGCAACAACTGTCACTGCTGATGGAAACTTCGATTTGTAAATATTTTTATTTTTCTCTTTATTTTGATTTATAAATATTTTTGAAAAACAAAATACAAAAATATAAAACCTATAAAAAATACAAAAATATAAAATCGAGAAAAACAAAATATAAAATCAGAAAATTTTAAAAATACCAAAAATAATCTTCTCGACATGTATCTTGGAATCGATAACATTTACGTACCTAGAAATGTCGATTAACATTGACACAGGTGTTTAAATGAAGTTCGAGCAAAAGTTCAAACGTTTCAAAACATGTCATTTCTAAAATTTCTATATGACTTATGTACATTTCAGTGCATAACTCGGACCCGAATATAATTGGGAAGTGTACGCTTCAGTGCGCTTATTCTTTAAATAGAAGAGAAGTCTTCTATCATGGTTTTTAAAACCGTTGAACGTAATTTTCAAAAAGAACTTTCAATGTCAAATTGTCTACAATATAATTTGTGGTATCTTTTCATAAAAAGTGGTATTTGTTAAAATTGTGTGTTCATCACTCCCTTCCTCAAATAAGTTTAGAAAATTGTGGTACTTACAATGTTAGATCAATTTTTGAGGGGGAGCTTTTAAAACCAAAGCCTTTTAATGTGTTGGGTACATCTCATAAATGTTAATTTTATGTATCTAAACACATTTTGTGAAATTAAAATGTGGAATTATTATGTCAATTAATAATATACATTGTTCACTAAGGCATATCACTCCGCCGTCAACATATTTGTGGTGTCATACTATTTTTTCCTATTAATGTCAAGTTTTAAAAAATTAATGGTATCCCACAAACTATGTTGAAGGGGAATTATCAAAAAAATGAATTCATGCAATATCATAGTATGATTTTTCTCCCCATGGAATTTTTCATGTCAAATTTTAATCAATTGGTATTTCAAATAGAAGAATGAGATCTTTAAAACTCTAAGTGCAACTCTTTCCTTCATGTGCAAAACATTTTCGAATCTCGAGCACATGTGTAGGGGGAGTATTTCAAAATAAAAACATTTGATACAGATGAAACAATGTTAGAAAATGGTTTTATGGTTCGATCTCTATATTCAACAACCAATTAATCTCACGACGTCGATTAAGTCATAAGGTGGTTAAGGTTAGGTATAAGTCATATGATCCAACTAGAACCGGAGGGATCTACCCATGGACATTCCATAGTTAGATTAGAAATCCTTAGGTATGATTGGAGAAGAATGAGAATAAGGGAATAATGTCGACTAAGATTGAGCTAACACTGGAACAATCACAACAAGGTGTTAGTGATGACGTCTTGGTAAGCATTGAAGGGGTTGAAGAATTAAAAAGAAATGTATGGATAAAGGGTGAAAACAAAGCAGCCCTCCACACAACTTAGGCAGAAACCGGGTCAATACATAATCTATCAAAATCACAATGATGATTGTTGATGTTGAAGAAAGTCGTCATGGACCCAATGATGCAATGCACAACCCTTCCCAGTTTCTCTCAAAAGAAACTTGTCTCATTTGTCACAGAGATACACACGTTATCCATTGACATCTCACTCCGAGATTGTTGATATTGAACGGGTGGCAGTCTGCTCTAGCCTTCGATTACTAAAACCAATCTACACAAATCAAGTCTAGAGCAAGAAGAGATCAAATTATAAATCTCATTAGGACATAATGTCAAAATACACTTGTTGAACACCATAAAGTTCACAAGCTGTAACAAAGAGTCCTACGCATTATCCTTGAGATCTTGCCAGAACATCCGAGTGATACTTAAGTATTCACAGTGAAGATGGAAATCCTGCTTGAGCCAACATCAAACAAGCTCTTGGTAGGTGACTTGCAAGATTCTATATGAATCAAGCTTGTGATAACTGGATACCGATTTTTGGTCCCTAAATGAATTAGGACGACTTTAATCAGAAAGATAAAAACTATCTGATTCTCTCTACCCGTGTTGTCTGCTTTGACGACGCTCCGGTAACGAGAACGGCTATAACAACTGCGAAACCCAGTCAAGAGGATTCATAGAATTCAATCTGATCACAATGCAATATTTATTACTGATTAAACGTGGGAAACCATGGTTATTGCCAACCGTATTCCGAACGAGTGACAAGAACACTTTTGTTCCATAGCTTTTGTTTATCACTAACCTTTAAAGCAGATTCAAACGAGGGTGTTGCATACCAAGTAACCAATGCGAAGGCACGGATTCATCACCACATGCTCATACTCAAGCTTTCGAAGTCAATCATTCAGCATCAAGATTGTTGATACTAAACTTCCTTAAAGATCTTCAAAGTCAAATCAAGAATCGTATTTTGGGGAGATTGTTAGCCTTATGATCATATAAGTCAAACAAAAATGCAATAAGTATGAGTATGTTGGTCAAGAGCACAAGTTGATTAAGAAAGTCAAATCAAGATAATTCAAGTCAAGGATATGATGCAAGATGAAAGATCTCAAGAACTCAAAGTCAAAAGATGATGGCTCAAGATCAAGATCACATAAATGACACCGAAAGAATGTCATCGGTCGCCTAAAGCATGAATGAACAAAGCCATTACAAACAAGAAAAGACAATGACAAGACCAAAGAAGGCAAAGGCTCAAACGTCATATCTTCAACATTGGGGAAGATAAAGTCAAATCAAGAATAACCTCCATCAAGAACGTCAACATTGGGGAGATCATAGAAGACCATTGGGGGAGATTGTTAGCCTTATTTTCTATAAGTCAAACAAGAATGTTTACGGTCGTCTTTGTTTAGATTAAGTCTTGTAAAGTAATAGGCTAGTCGGGTTAAATGGGCTTGGATTGTAATCTAATATTGTTCGTGTTTTGGGCTTAAAGCCCACCTCAAGCCAAGCCCGACCCAAGAAGAAAGTCCATACACTTCATGTGGGTATGAGACTATAAATATGACCCTCTTCACATATGGAAAGGGTGTTGGTTACCATTTTTTACATTTGTATGTATGTGTAATCAGCCACCACTCATATCTTTCCTCTCAATCTAATATTCTCTCTTTCTTCTTTCTACTTTTCTCTTTTTTCTTCTTTCTTATTTTTGGTTCATAAGTGCTTATTGGGTATGCTTATTATGTTGTGATATGGGTTAACTTTTGGGATAACAAGATTGTTATGTTCTTATTCGTTTATTTGACTATTGTGCTTGATATGAACTTCTTTTTATTAATAGCAACTTTATGTTACATTTACTTATACAAATGTGGTTCTTTTTCCACATCCAACTTCTAAACAAGCAAATTATCAACTACTGTTTTCGACGCTTTTTTAAAATACCCGTGAATTTCACGGGTCTTTTAGCTAGTTAAACCATAAAACCAAGCTAAAATTTCATTTCATATGGATCTCAAACTGGAGACAAACAACATCAAAATCTAGTTTTTTATTCATACAAAAATCGAATTAAAATCCGCAATCCAACGTTGATATTAGTAATGAGACTCAAGAAAGTGAGAAACATACCTGTTTAAGGGACTGAGATGTCAAAGCAACCCTCATTAGAATTGTGTACACCACTTTAACCACCACCGCAAGTCTATAGATACATGATTATCAAGATTCTTTTTCTCTAATATGAAATTGTCTCATATGTGTGTTAGTGAAGTAGAAATTTGAAATTGCATGTGCGAGAGAAGTTGATCTGTCCTTTGTTCTATGTTAGAGACGCATAGTACTTTGAAAAAATTCAAATAATTTTTTTTGGAAGGTGATTTGCACACTCAACAAAACGATTGGGACACTATAATTTATTGTGTTTGGACATTTATACTCTCACACTTACCTTTACATTTTCACCTCTGTATAAGTGTCCAAACACATTAAATTAAAGTGTCCCAATCATTTTCTGGAATGTGCAAATCAATTTTTTTTAAAGTAAACAAATATTTTAATTAAATTATTATAAATGGGTTATAACATCAGCTCATTTGTAAAAGGACCACTAATATAACCATAAACCTTGTTTTAATAGTATACGTATTACGTAGATAGATAATAAAAAAAAGTAAAAGTATCGGAAAAATATTAGTACAAGAACAATCCACAGACATTACAAAAGAATCCACTAACCGACTCACCAACACGAACACAAACACAAACAGTGTCAGATGATCATCATCATAACCGATCAGTTTATTTAGGGCTTCATTTCATTTCATGTAATAATAATGGAATCATTGAGCTTTCACGATGGCAACATCACCGACTTTATTAATAATCGAACTCTACACCCTCGCTCTTCCGTACGTTTTTTATTTTATTACTTTGATTGTTAGTTTAATTTTTGAAATTTAGGATTTGACTGTCTTTGATGAGTTTTTCAGCATTAAGGAGCGTTTAGAATACAACATTGCTTGTGTTAGCTTATAGATTTTAGCTTACTGAGCTTATGTTCGCTGTTTTGATTATTTTACGTGAATTTTACCAAACACCCTTGAACCCTGAAATTTTTAGGAATCCTTAGGCAAGTGGCAAATTTAATGGCTCAGATTAATCTTGTTGTCACTTTTAGGCTGAATTTTAACGGCTGGGGAGGTGATTATTTATTCGTAGCTTTTCCTCTTCGTTATCGATTGGTATGGCATAATATAGCGTTGATCCTGTGGGTGTTTAGTGTTTACAAATGAACTAGCATATATTGATGTTTAGGCGGGTGATTAACACTTGACTCCAATTGCTGTGCATTTGTGATTGCACCCAACACCTAAAGTGCACATACTTTCGATTTATTTCGAAGGTGGAAATTAGGAATCTCTTGAATGACAATAGGACATGTTTTTCAAAAATCTTCTTAAAGCTACTTTGATTTAAAGGTCAATGACCGCACTCCAAAACAAAATCTTCATACCAGTAATATTTATACTTTCGTCCCTGTCCCTACTTAACCCCATACATGCACGTGAGTTGACGTTTCTTATTGTTAAGGTTTTTCATACGTGCTAGCAGTTTATTTTAGAATTAATTCATGTTATGCTTTAGTTAATCAACTTTATTTAGAAGTTTGTTCTGGTTCTGCGTTACCGCCACTACTAAGTTTTTGTGAATTCTTATTTTCTGTTTTGTGATATTACAGGATCAAAATCACAGTCTACAGTTTCATTCATCATTCATCAAAAGGCTTTCTCTAGAAAGAGAACTAGAGGTATTTACGTTGTGCTTGAAACTTGGTATACCTTGTAAGATATACTTTTCAGAATTTTATATTTTTGACCAACCTGTTAGCCCGGTCACTTTACATGTTCTGTGCATATAACATTCTTCCAGGAGAAAATGGAATATATTATGATCTTGAAGTGAAAAGAATTAGTTCCGGACTATTCTCTTGGCCTTTTTATGTTTTAGTTCAGGCTTTGGGTCTCATGTCCTTGTTTTGTATAATTTGTAATTCGTATACTTTTGTACATAGTGGTGTAAGGACCAACTTCAACAAAGAGGTGTCTGAAGCAGTTTGGAGTGTAATCTATACTTATTATCGCGGGAAACCATGTACATTTATGGATTGCATGGCATGTTTTATTGGCCTACATGTAATATGAGTAATAAAAATATTTGTATGAGGTCACATTGATCATATATGAAGACTACAGTCTTCGTGACAAGTAAGCCAACAAGCAGGATCTATTGAATTATCCATAAATTTATAAAACAAAAGATGGCATTACTCCCTTGTATTTTCGTTGCTCTTGTAGTTCTGACTATCTCCAATTGTGTACCAGTAACACATATTCCCAGTTTTTGTTATTGAGATATGAATGAAAAATAGATGAAATGTAACAATCCCATTTAGTTAGGGTCAGTGGAGTTATGCAGGCATCACAACTTAGCTCAAAACCACTTTTTCTATCCGGTTCTTATAAATTAAACTATGAGGTAGTATACAGTTTCCTTTCTGATTGCCTATTGATGATTAATACCGTTCCATAGAAAACCTATGAATGGATGAATAACAATCCATATGTTTGCATTCATGCTTTCCCTTAAATGCTTCAAGCCCGTGGGAAAACGTGTGTTAGGTGACGGATAAAATGCGTATGGGTCAACTTTATTTATTTATCTATTTTATCAGATAGATATAATTTTAGTCGTCTCTTTTGCTATTTAATATAAGGGTATATTTGTAATCTTTCAGGCGCACAAGGGATGCGTAAATACTATTGCTTGGAACTCAAAAGGCTCGCTATTGGTATCTGGATCTGATGACACTCATGTATGATTTATCATCTTTGTCTTCATATAACCCGTGTATGTATAAGCTAGCTGTATGATACTGAACAACCAAGTGAAATGAACCTGAAAAAGCTTTACATGTTCCTTTTCAAATATATTGTTTTTTACTTTCCAAAACATGTATGGGTGTCAGTAACGACTTGTTGGGGTGCAATTGCTTCATTGAACCCAATCCCATCTTTTTTCCTTCGGTTCATAGCGCATACGTTAATTGGCTTTGTTCTTTTTTAGTATTTAGTAGCTGAGTCTAGGATTTGTTCAATAGAATAAATTTGTCTAATCGATACCCTTTCGGGTCATTGGCTTGTTTTCTGGGGCATAAGTTATTACAGCATGACTTACTTATTTAAGTTCACGTTCCACAATGTGATAACTGATAAGGTTAAGTCTTTTGCCTTGTGATGTTGTAATCGTCCCCATGCATGTCTGATGGCTTTTAATATCAAAGTCAAACTCGCTAACTTGGAAGTGTTCCATTTTTGTGCAGGTCAATCTTTGGAATTATGAAAGCCGCAAACTCTTGCATTCCATTGATAGTGGTCATAGTGCAAATATATTCTGTAACAAGTTTGTTCCTGAAACATCTGATGAGTTGGTTGTAACCGGAGCTGCTGATGCTGAAGTAATGCTTTTATTTTATTTTGTTCATTGTGTTGTACTGTTACGTTGACTTCTTTTCTCACGTTTACTAATAATGTGAATGAAATGACTGCAGGTCCGATTATTTAATTTGTCTCGCATAAGAAAGAGGGGTGTTGTAGAGAGCGCTTTAAACCCATCAGCACGTTTTCAATGCCACAGCAGGAGAGTTAAAAAGTTAGCTGTAAGATATATTTGGTTGATTTATGCTTCAGTGTTGATATTAGTTGCTAGACCGAATTAAATAGCTATTTACGCTCTAGACCAGACCAGCTGGCATACCGTATTGTTCGTGGGTGCCAGGGTGAATCAGTGAAGTTATAAACCAGTTGGTTGGTGTGTGGTGAACTGTCTTCGATTTCTAAAAACAAGCTTCTATTATATAGCCAACAACATCACAGCAAGCTTATCTTGCTGCAAAATTCCATTTGTGATCTTGTGGTCGTCAAAACTCAAAAGCATCATTCCAGTTGGTAATGTAGCATCTACACAAGATGCAAGTTCTACCGGAAGAACTAATATATAGTTTTCCTTCAAAATTCATCAAGTATTGGGGGTTAAACCTAAATGTAAATGTCCTAATGACATGCAGACTGCACTTTCGAAAATAGAAGGCATAATAGGACTAATATAGAATTGTCAAATTAAGGTAGAGAATGAATCAATTGATCTTTCATTGCTTCACGGTTACCAAAATACAAATAGATCAGTTTTCCTTGATCATCTGTAATGATGGTTGTTTTCCAGTCCTTACATTCTATAAAGTCATTGTGCTTCTAACAGGAGAGAGAATTTAGATCAGAACCTGAAAGAATAAGTGACATATACAAGACCCTGTGGTGTCGTTCACATTGTACATGGTCTTTAGTCTTTACTACTGTGATTGCTTATCGCTGTAAGGTCCCTTTTAAAGCGAAAAGAAAGATCTTTTAGCAAATCTAGCTGTCAACTTGTTTACTTCAATCTTTATGCATCAGATTCTTGTAAGGCTGTTATAAGAAGACTTCCAAAAACTTTATATTTATACACATGAATCATTTTAGCATGTTCCAGTGAAGAACCATATACACATTTATGAAATCTAGTGATTAACCCTACCCACCAAAAGATTCACCATTAATATTCAAACATATCTCCCAGTCCCACAAACGTAAGTAATATAATTGTAGGATTTGGAGCATCTCAGAGAGCGAGATCTTTATATGTTTCTTGTGGTGGTGTTG
Source organism: Tanacetum coccineum (assembly GCA_026074375.1). Taxonomy (NCBI): domain Eukaryota; kingdom Viridiplantae; phylum Streptophyta; class Magnoliopsida; order Asterales; family Asteraceae; genus Tanacetum; species Tanacetum coccineum. Next base: position 27,207 of record BQNB010050326.1, on the reverse strand, counting down.
TTACTGGTATGATTATGTAGAGTGTGAATATAAACTTTGTGCTGCAAACGTGAGCTTGTCCTGTTGCAGGTAGAACCTGGGAATCCCAGTGTGGTCTGGAGTGCCAGCGAGGATGGGACTTTGAGACAACATGATTTCCGGGAGACCACTTCTTGCTCCCCTGCTGATTCTTCTCACAGAGATTGTCGCAATGTATTAGTAAGTATGAACTTTAAAGTGTAAAATAATTCTCACTTTTTTCTATCTTTGGCAAACAAGATTGAGACAGTACCAATCTCATTTGCATATAATTTATGTTACAGCCGACCGTAAGACATGCTTCTTTGATGCTTTATGCCTTCTCTTTCTCATTGGTTAAGCTGATTAATAACTTATATCCATAGCTTTCCTATTTATATATTTCTCACTGAACTCGCACATTGTGTAAATCTATCTTAGGATGAGAAATGTTCAAAATGTGCTTATGCACCTACCATCTGTTAAAACAGCTGATTGCCAGTAGAAAGTGAGCACAACTGGGATCACATGAGGCTAACAGTTCAAACGTCCAATTTGGTTATTAAAGTAATCATACATTCAGCTATCTTTAGCATCCTAGAGAACTATTGAAATTCTTAAGGGAAATTTATGTAACAGTCTGGAATACTCGGACGATTTTGGTAAGTATTGATCGTCTTTGCACAATCAAGTTTGTTGTGTAAATACTGGAGAAGCACATTATGCCAAGCAAAACAATTCAGTAAAACTTCCTTAACAGAAGTTAAGACTTCATCAGTGACCCCTCCGTCAGTGACTACGATTTGAAATTGTTTCTATAGAAGATTACAAGGTATAGGTTATAGAACGAAGAGCTTATCTATATATATATATATATATATAGAGAGAGAGAGAGAGAGAGATGATTATATTGAAGGATTCTTAAATATCTCTAATCTTTTGTATGCGGACACGTCTCTGCATAGAGAAGATAGAGATATTTAAGAATCCTTCAATACAATCCTCTCTATATTTACTATTAGCAAGCTTCATTATCTAAATAACTTCAGAGGTTAAAACAGTGGTTTACTTGCTTGAACATGGGCACCTGGTAGTACTGCAGTTTTGAAGCCCTATCTGTTCTCGTCTTTCGTTGGTTACGTCCTAACTAGTATAGTTTTGCTTTTAATTTTTAGGAAGATGAAATTTGAATTAATGCTCTTCATTCTTAAGCTATCAACGTATCTGCTTCTTAAAATAACTAAAAGCTCATAGTTGCGACATGTACTTTGATGCTATGATGTAATAGTTGCCCTATTGTGTGGTGTGGTGTGGTATGTTGTAAACTGTTAGATGAACCATCTCTTTTCTACGTACTTTCTCTGACATGTTTAGCATTTTATGCCAGCTTGATTTGCGATGTGGAGCAAAGAAGTCATTGGCTGATCCTCCTAGACAGTCACTTGTGCTGAAATCTTGTGACATCAACATGACCAGGCCTTATTTGCTCCTCGTTGGTGGGAGGTATTGTCTGGCACTCTTCTGACTCACCCATCTTATTCTGCTTGCCTGCAGCTGATACGCTATTTTAAATATTTGCAGTGATGCATTTGCTCGTCTGTATGATAGACGCATGCTTTCACCACTATCTGCGTCCCGGCAGAAGTTGCAGCCACCTCCTTGTGTTAACTACTACTGCCCAACACATCTTTCTGATCGTGTTAGTTCATCATGAATATCTGCCTAATGCTGTAAATATGTGTTACTTTGCTATATTTTGTTATCGTATGAACTAATTCATGTGGTTTGAAGTACTTCACGTTGTTTGTTTTGTTAGTTCTGATATTTGCCTAATTCTTAGTTTTTTTTGGGTAATCTTGGTTTTCAACCTTATGGCTGAATAATCCACGGGGCTTGCTATTCTTAGCTCAGTCTCCCATTCAAACTTTTGTAGGAAATGAGTGAAGATCGTAGTATTTAGTAAGGAAAAGGTGCAGGTGTTTCGTTGACCAGAAATCTCGTTTTTTTTTAAATGCGAAGTTTTTGAATTTTTTATATGGTGTATTGTGAGAATTCCAAAATATATTGAGCAGTGTATGTGAGGTATATCCTCGCCACATTTTTTTTTCATACGCTGTTATGTAACTGTGAGTAATACAATACTTACTATAAATGGAATGTTAACATGATCATAGAGCTGTGTACTTTAGAATGTCAATACTGTTGTGTTGAGAACCTCAGGTGTTGGTATTGCACTAACAATGCCTGCAGTATTGGAGTTACCTGAATGTGGGGAAGTTTTCTTTTTCAGATATTTATTTAAGCTGTGATTTGTGTTAGGAATAAAGGGAATGCAAATGAACGTGTATCATCTGAGCTATTTTAATATAAAATTTGTATATGGCCATAATTGACATGATGGCCAAAAAAAGGGAAAGAAAAGGAACTGTCTGCTAGGTTCTTTCATGTTTAGTTTATCTAACGTGTTGCTACTTTATGCTGAGCGTGCTGCTTCTATTATCTCTAATAGCCACAGTAGACTTCCATGCTATACTGTTCTGCAGTCTTCTGTGGCTTTTGAACTAACAAAATGTTTCTTAATATTCTGTTTTTCAGGGCCATCAAGGGTTGCATCTAACTCATGTTACATTTAGTCCAAATGGAGAAGAGATTCTTCTCAATTATAGCGGAGAACATGTGTACTTAATGGACGTAAATCCTGGTATATTTTCTCGCACTATTTATCCTTGTGACGATCCTCGTTCTCCTAAATAGTTATCTTAATTAAAAAATGCCATGACTTATCCAACCAATATTTTTTGCTGGACTTAAGTTAGGAAAACAGGGTAGACTATTTTTTGTTTTCATTGTTTTTTGCTCAACGTTTCACATCATGCAGTTGTGTTGTACATGCGGTAAAACCATATAGGGTGGAAGTGGCGGAATTGAGAATGGCTAGGACATGCGGTAAACCCATGTTAGACATGATTAGAATGGAGTTTTTAGAGCAGAACTTGAAGTGGAAACTACAATCAAGAAGATGAGGGAAGGACGGTTTAGATGGTTTGGATAAGGAGACCACACAAGCTAGTTAGGAGAGTGGAAGCTTTGGTAGTTGACGGCATGAGGAGAAGGGGTAGACCAAAACTTAGGTGAGAGGATAGATTGAAGCGTGACATGAAGGAGCTTTTCTTTGTCCGAGGACATGACCTTTGATAGGAACGCGTGAAGAGCTATAATTAGAATAGGTGATTAGAAGGTCTAGGTCGCACGCTGTTTCGAGGTTGTTTTTCATCTAGGATTTATAGGTGACTTTTAGTAGCCTTGTACATATTTCCCTTGCGTTGAGCTTTCTAGACGATTTAACCCCCACGTTTTAGGTATAGAGAGTCTTAGCTAGTTTCGTTAGACTTCTTAGGCGATTTTTAGTAGCCTCTCGTGTACATCTCTTAGATAAGAGCCCATAGCATTATCTACGAACTTCGCTGCACCATAAGGTCTATATGCGTTTATGCTTTTATGTTCCCCATGCTCGTATGCGTTTTATGCTTATATGCTTATCTATCCCTCTTCCCCTATATGTTTTTGTCATATCTCGTATGCGTTTTATGCTTATATGCACATGCCCTTATGCACTCATCATATAATAAACCTCAAACGGTATTGTATTGATTGTGTGCGATTGTATTGTGTACATATACCTAATGATGCATATCTATATATACTAGTTACATAGCTTAGTCAATAAGAAACTAACTCACAACCTTAATGGGTATGTCCCATCTATACAACCGGGTTGACTTGTCTAGTCTGATATGGTTTAATACGCCCCCACAAGCTCAGCGGGGAACGACTTGTAGCTTGGGTCTTAGAAAGAGAAATTGAGGAGTTGGCAATGGCTCTGTAAAGATGTTCATGTGTTGAACTCGAAGATCCCCTTGAGCAAATAATAAACCTCAAAGGGTATTATATTGATTGTGTTTGTCTACAAATTACCTAATGATGCATATCTATATATTCTAGTTACATAGCTTAGGGAAAAAGCAACTAACTCACAATCCTAATGGGTACGGCCCATCTATACAACGGGCCAGCCCGTCTAGTCTAATATGGTCTAATATCATATTATATCCTATGCTTTCATATTTATATGCCTCTCTTTTTCTAAGTTTTTAGGATGGCATGCTTGATATGCGTTATATGCTTACATAGTTTCTCTATCCATGCAATTTCACACAATCACTCATTCAGATATGTTTGAGCACATTCACCCTCACACATACACTTGCCGGAGGTCTTCATGGAAGCAGTCTCCCTCCTCTCGGGTTTACCATAGGGTAGGGGTATGATCTGTCTACATTCCACCTCCCCACCGACGGGATTGGGTATTGTGGTTGTTTTGGGCTGTGAATGCTTTTTGTCCTGTATAAGGTGTATGATATGCAACTCCACATATCCCGTAAACCAGTTTGCAAAAGAACACTATAATAAAAGATAAAGGATTGTGAATCCTGGTTTGGGATCAGGGTTTCAATCTTTTATACTTTGAGTTCAGGATCCATCTTCTAAAGGTGTATCAGTCTGCTGGTTTGTATTCGTTCATGCACGTACACACGTGATTTTTAGAATTCAGTTTATTCAGCTCATAAATCTACTTTTGTAAGAACATTTCATTGCTGGCTAGTTGCCTTGTTACCATATAACCAGAGGTAGCTCTTCCCTAAGTTTTATCCCCTGGGAACTTACTTTGCTATTATGTGCTTCAACCAGTTATGAGTTAACCATGAATAGAACGTGTGAGTGAAGACTTGCAATGTTTGTGGCTTTATAGGTCAGACAAGTGCTACGCGGTACACATCAAATGATGCAATGAAGTTTTTTAATCCAACTGTCATACTCAAGGAGGTGCAGTCTAAGCCACCGGTCTCTGATTTTCCAAATTGTTCTCCTTCAGAAAAGAATCTCGCTGCTAGGGTTTGTTTCCGTCTCTTTTATTCCAAATTGTGGTTTATGGTTAGCAGATTGCTCATAATCATTATTTAATATCAGATGACTACACAGCTTGATCGATGCCAGGAACTACTTCAAATTGCAGAGAAGTCCTTGAAAGAGGGAGCCAACTTTTATTATGGAATTGAGGCTTGCAATGATGTTTTGCATGGTCATGGTCAGATTGGACATACTCTGATATATAAATGCTTGTGTTTACGGGCATCGTTGCTCCTCAAGGTTTTCTTAAACCTAATTCTTTTGATTATAAGTAGTAAGTCCACCTTACCTCCGTTGATTTCATGTTTCGTAATTTGTTCAGCGAAATTGGAAAAACGATCCTCATATGGCTGTAAGAGATTGCTATAGTGCTATGGAAATCAATCCTAATTCATTCAGAGCCTTCAAATGTATGGCTGAAGCTCTATCACAGGTAAATATAGTTGCACTGTTGACAATACCGGGGATCACGTATTCAGTTCGTAATTATTAAAGGGATTATGCTCTTTCTAACGACTGATGGAGGTGAGAATAATCCATTTTTCTGACCAAGTTTTAACCGAACAAATAATATATTGGACGATGAATGCTGCTATTTTTTATTAATAAACAACAGTATCCCGCTCTGTCGGGTTTTTCATCTTTAATTTAAGAGATTACTAGCCAAAAGTAAGATATTAATTTTCTGGAGTTCAGTGAACAACTAAACACTCATTTTAATGCTATCTTCTATGTGCAGTATCTAAAAGGCACTGTCGCTAAATTGATAACTTTGAAGCAGAATTCTAAATATCATTCTGCTTTATTTTGGGTTTGATATTTCTTTGTTTTTCTCATCTGGAATTTTGATTCCTTCAATTTCCATGTCTGGTTGATGATTTTATCGAAATTTGTTGATATTTCCCCACTAATGAAGAAAGATTAAGTATCTAATGATAATCGTAGGTGTATAAAACTGTTGTTGAGGAGCAAAATGTCTCAAATGTAATAGTGGGGTTCTCGGTGAAAAAAAATTAATGTGGTTTCTGGTGTCAAGCACTTCTATTAACAGATAATAACATCTAATAGTTATCAACACACAAGATCTATGTACACAATTTTTGGGTTTTAAAACCATGGGTTTGAACACAAGACTAGGTTTCCAGGAACTTCTTTTTTTTTTACCTAAAATAATGATATTTGATTGTTTGAAACACCTGATAAAGAAGAGGATAAATAAATCAACAAGGATGAAAAATTTTAGGTGTTCGATTTCTGTTGTCCATTTTACATCATTGACAGAAGAAGGGAAGAGGATGAAGAGCAGGGTATTTTTGTCAGTTTACCATGTTATATAGATAATCATTCTTCTAACAGTCATCCATCTTTCCTTTGAATTTTAATTCTTTATAATATTTAGTGATATAAATTAAAACCATCATGATATTTTGAAGTGCATCCAATGTCATCTCATGATTAATGGATGTTCACTTAATTCAACCACTTGGTTCTATGTTCAGTGGCATGATACTTGGATGCAAAAATTTGTACGACCTGAAAGACCATTATAACCCATTTATAGAACTCATAGAATATCCAGAACCAAGTGGTGCCTGTAGCATCTTGGTACCATTTATTTTTTTTCACTATATGCATACAGTGGAATACTGGTTCCTTTCACTCACTTATGTAAATATGTCTCTTTTTCATCGACTCTAAACATGTTGACTATGCCTCGAGAATTGGACTTCTGATCTTATTGAAATTTGTAGTTACTTATGCTAAAATGTTACATGACCTGAAGATTATTCTTCTTTATTATATTTTATATTATAATTTTTTCTTGATATTTCTGGTCTGTATTTGTCAATCAGTTGGGTAAACACAAAGAAGCTTTGGATTTCGCCACTGCTTCCCAGTTTACGTCTCCATATAATCCTGAAGCTGCTGAGATGGTAGAGAACATAAAAAAACAGATGGATACAGGTTAGTAAGGACCACTATTTATCTTTTGAAAAATCTGGCCAATCTGGAGCGCAGGATGGAGAGATACACATGTAAACTTGCTTTTAAACTATTTAGTCAAAAACTTACTTTTGAACTATTTTTCCAAAAGGGATGTTATATGTTCCCCTAAATTCCAATTGAATAACTTACTTTAGGTTATAGACGGCGTAACAATTCCATGCAGGCTATGGGTGGGTTACGCCTGATGACCAAGTAATATTATTGTTTCTTACTTAAAACTAATTGTATTTTGGGTCGATCTGAATGGTTGACTAATTGTATTTTGGGTTGATCTAAATGGTTCGTTGAAAACCCAATCCATGTCTTCTTAGGTTGTTCTCATGTTTGTGCTACACACTATAACTACAGTTTTCGCCTTAATAGGTAACAGCTAAGCTATTATTACCAACTTCATTCAACGTAAGGTTTAAAGGTTTATGTGTGTCTCGAAAAAAGAACTTTTAAAATCAGGGTTGTTCATTTGTTGCTTCTCTATAATGCTAACGCACATTGAATGTAATATTGTATTCAAAAATCTTTTGTTTCTTCTCACTTTTTTAATTAATTTGATAACTGTTAGATCAAGAGGAAGTCTCTAACAAGGCAAAGGAAGGAGCTTCTAATTCTGAAACACGTGCTAGTAGAATATTATCTCTGAGTGACATACTTTATCGTTCCGATGCAAGTAGTGATACTTCACAACCTATGTCTGGAAGAGAAGGCTCTGATTATGATGAAGAGATGGAAGCGGATTTTGAGGCTTCAATATCAGGTGATGAAAGCCATGAAGTTGACTCCAACAGTTTTCAGCCTAGTTTAAATGTCAGGATCCGTAGAAGAGGTGATTCGGCTGTAAATACATGTCATACAAGTAGCTCCTTTGGATCACCAAGGTCATCTCCTCGAAGTGACAAAACAACTCGACAGGTTTGGCTTTTTCTCTGTTATACTCTGTTTATGGTGTGTTGCTGATGTCTATATTACTGGTGCTTTTTAATTGATTAGACGATTGTTTATATGGTTCTGTCCTAACTGCATATATTGCAGCATGATAGGGCAATAGATATGAAGCAAAGGTACGTTGGTCATTGTAATGTAGGGACAGACATCAAACAAGCCAGTTTCCTTGGGCAAAAAGGTACCTGTTCTATGTCAGGTCTACTTTATTCTGTCTTGTCTTCTCTCGTATGTAATATTGATTCTTGCACTTGATTTTATATATATATATATATATATATATATATATATTGTTTCGTTACCTTCTTGGAGTTCATCATTTGATTGGTTTGCAGCTTAATACTCACAAACATTTAGTTCATCTGACAAATCTTGCTAGGTTCGTGATTTGTATTCTGGATAGAATAAATGTACCCTGTTATGTTTTATCACAAAATACTTGATAAGAATCCAAATGGAAAAGATTAAGGACCAGGTATAAATGAGTCCCTGATTTTAGCAGTTTGACTTTGACTTTGACTTCCCTTGTGTTAAGCAGTTGTTTCCCCAATTTCAGCATATTGTCATTATTAGTATTTTCAGTTACTTTTACTACTATCTATAAATTGGGCAGTAGGCTAAGAATAAGGCATCGAATAATTTTCTACTCTTTGATGTATTAGGAGTTTGGTCCTCTCCATATGGACTAGTTGGTTTCATTGAAGTTCTTTGTTCAGATTCTGCATTGTTCTTCAATAAATCATACCTATCATTCTCTTTTCATATACCCTCTGAGCCCTGTTCTAACATTTTGGTATCAGACCCACAGCAAACAACCAAACCATAACGACACATCTTCACCTTCACAAAATCCCGACAACCTCGCACAACAATTATTTTCCATTGCTTCCAAACTCAATGCTCTTGATGCCCTTGCTGCTGATGTAGCAGTTCTTAAGGCACAAGCCGGCCCTAACGGATCCAATCGGGGTAAGCCAGTCACCCTTGGATCTCGTCATAGGGATGATGATTCAGAAAGTACGGACTGGTACCGTAACTCGACAAGGAGACCGTTCACCAAAATGGAATTTCCCAAATTCCAAGGGGGTGACCCTTGCGGTTGGATTCTAAAAGCGGAAAAATATTTTCGCTATTATGAAACCCCAGACGAATCGAAGGTGGAAATTGCTTCCATGTACCTAGAGGGTGATGCACTGGACCTCTTTGCATGGATCAGCGCCAAGCATAATCATCTTTATTGGGAAGAATTGGTGAAAATTTTACATGAATTACGGCCCGGCAGAATTTCAAAACCCGGATGAACATTTGTGCAACATCAAACAAACGGGCACCGTACAAGAATACAGACAAGAATTTGCAAAAAGAGTTGCACGAGTTCACGACTGACCAGATCATTGTCTCTTGGGTGTTTTTATTAGTGGCCTCAAGGAAGAATTGAAAGTCGACGTATGTATTCACAAGCCAAGGAACGTCTTCAAGGCTGTGAGCTTGGCACTAGAGTTTGAAGCGAAGTCTCGACCCGCTAGCAACCCAAGAACATCCAATTCCTTTAACGACAACAAACCGAGTTCGTACTCAACTTCTTCTCATGACCCAAGCAAACTATCAGCCATATCCCAAAATGCATCATCTTCAGTGCAAGAATTGGGAAAGCGAAAGACAAAACCTTCGGGATAAAGGGCTGTGTTTGCGGTGCTAAGAGAAATTCGCACCCGGACATATATGCAAACTAGCTACCTTCTCGTTGCTTGAAATTTCAAATGATAATGAGCAGCTAGTAGATAGAGAAGTGGAAGCTAATGAGAATGAGTGTGAAGAAGGTTTAAATCAGCAAGACACGGCTGAAATATCTTTTCATGCCATCCTTAGCAAGACTTCGGGAACAACTATGAAGGTTGAGGGAACACTTGAGGGCAGAAAAGTATTGACACTGATCGATAGTGGCTCAACTCACAACTTCATCTCAGCGTCACTCGTGAAACAATTGGAATTGAAGGTGAGTACGGTTCCTTCTTTTGGAGTTCAGATCGGGAATGGACAAATAATCCAGTGCCATCAGATTTGTCGTGGCCTTTCTTTGGTATTACCGGGGTTGAAAATTACAGAAGATTTTTTTCCCTTTTCCATAGGAGGAGCTGATCTTGTTTTGGGAATCAAATGGCTAGCATCTCTAAACACGGTACAAGCCAATTGGAATGAGATGTTCATGATTTTTTATGTGAATGGGAAGAAATATAAATTGCAAGGAGTACCATCAGTCGCCAAAACAGATGTGTCTCTTCAATCTTATTCAAAACTTCCCGATGCCACTTCAGATTCATCACGACCACGAGTTGAAATTCCAGCTTATACTGGAAAGGAAAATCAAGGAGCTTATGCTCTTTCAAGGAGGCCACAACATCCTGATTTTCTAGCCCTTGCGGGCCAATATCCACAATTTTGCCTTGAGGACAAGGCAAGTTTCCAGGGGGGAAGTACTGATAAGAATCCAAATGGAAAAGATTAAGGACAAGGCATAAATGAGTCCCTGATTTTAGCAGTTTGACTTTGACTTTGACTTACCTTGTGTTAAGAAGTTGTTTCCCCAATTTCAGCATATTGTCATTATTAGTATTTTCAGTTACTTTACTACTATCTATAAATTGGGCAGTAGGCTAAGAATAAGGCATCGAATAATTTTCTACTCTTTGATGTATTAGGAGTTTGGTCCTCTCCATATGGACTAGTTGGTTTCATTGAAGTTCTTTGTTCAGATTCTGCATTGTTCTTCAATAAATCATACCTATCATTCTCTTTTCATATACCCTCTGAGCCCTGTTCTAACAATACTCTTTGCAGAAATAGGAATATAAATATTTATAAATTTTAACTTCATCTCCGAGAAGCCAGAACTTTAGAAATATTCTTTATTTTAATTTGGGAATGTGAAGAGCCTTATTATATTTGTAAATAGCTCCATATCATATTCACATTTTCTGGTGGCAGGCGAGTTCATTGCTAGCGGAAGTGATGATGGTAGATGGTTCATTTGGGAGAAGAGCACTGGTAGACTAATAAAAATTCTTAATGGGGATGGTGCCGGTATATATCTTCAACCCACGCTTTTCCTAATACTAGTTTGTGTCCTCTTAATATTTAGTTGATTCTTAGTTTCCTTTTCAGTTGTTAACTGTGTGCAAAGTCATCCATTTGATTCCATTGTAGCTACTAGCGGGATAGATAATACCATCAAGGTGAGTAGTGTATATGGATATCTAGTATTAGACATGGCTATAATGACCAAATATTAACAAATGGAAATAATGTGGTCAGATCTGGTCCCCGCTTGCTTCTGTTCCATCCGTTGTTGCTGGAGGAACAGCTGGACCCGAGACTGCTAATATCTTAGATACGATGGAAGAAAATCAACGCAGATTATCTGATAATCACGAACTATTGCTGTAAGCGTTTGATTTTCTTCTGCTTGATTTTCTTCTGTGTATGATGCTCTCTCTAAATGCTCTTACTTAGAGAGACTGCAATCCAGTTCTATTGTGGTTCGCTGCCCAACAATATCTATTTGTCAAAAATCCATGTTTTGTACATCTTTTGAACTCTGCTTTCGTAAAAAATTTAAATTTATTATATTTGCAGGCCATTCGAGATATTAGAAGGGTTCCGGATGCATGAGTTTCCCGAAGGTTCTATGCGCCCATATGAGTGTATACAGAGCTAGGTTGACTCAGCTTCAAGGTAACTTAAAATCACTTATTTTCTCTACCTGTGATTCGCCATTCCTATGAACATTAATAGAACAATGGTCTCGTGAGCTTAGTTAAAAATTAAGTGCTGTAAGATTTAAGGTTCGTCATGTGTTAAAATATTTGCCATTCGTTACTTAATCGGAAATTCTAGGCGTGCCTTGAATGATTGAACTCTTTAGAGATTCCAACCTCTCTTTTTCTTCTGTTACACTATCGTAAGCTAAATTTATGCATTTCACTCTCTACAGGGTTCTGATAGTATTTAATTATGGTGTAGAGTCGGTGTTTGGAAGAGGGAATAGATTGACTTAGGGTTGTTAGTTTGACACTTACCCACCAAATTACACCACTTATCTATCAAACGTGTCTATCAATCGTATCTATCAAACGTATCTTCATTGACTTAGGTATGTCTATTCAGCTAAAGAAATTTGAAATCTTTGAGCTTATACTGCCAGCACTTATCAATCAAGCCTCTCTTCACTTAGTCTATTCAGCTAAAGAAATTTGAAATCTTTGAGCTTATACTGCCAGCACTTATCAATCAAGCCTCTCTTCACTTAGTTGTTTATGGTGTTGGCGTTGGTCAACAAGATTCATTTATTTTCATTTTGGAGTAATTTAGACAGTTAACTAGCTCAAATACTAATATTCAAATGTGTATAGAATTGTTTGTGAGGATAGTCCAAGAGTAGGAGCCATTATGAACGGTCCCCGTCACTTGTTTAGTTAGACTTTGTGAATAAAGGTCGTATGCTTTGGTCTAAAGAAGTGTATTTGTCTTTTGACGAATTAGAGATAAGTTAACCGGATCAAATGTCTCTTTAGCCTTTTTTGCTTCTGATTATACAGTTTAATAAGCGGCCTTATATTATGTTTACCCTCACCATGCATTTTGCGTATAGTTTTTGTAAGAAGTTAAACTGCGTTTCGTTTTATGTGTTGCAGATATGGATCCAGCCACTCTTTTCACATGGAGGGAACTTAAAGTGTATGTTGGTATTATGTTCATTCTTGATCTTTTGCATCATGTTTTGGGTCTTGTAGAGAATTTTTGTTTTCCTTGCAACTATTACTTTCTCAGCTCCTACAAGATCAAACTTGTCTGTACAGTGTATACTAACTAATAAATTATATGTACACAAAAGTAGACAAATCTTTGTGTTAAAGCTTGTCCTGTTACATTTATTAAGTGATGTGATTCTCTTCTAAAGGGTTTGATTTGTATGGGCCTATATACATGAGCAGCTTGATGGTGAAAGTGGTGGTTTTGATGGATGAGCCCATGAGTCGATTTGAGCCCCTATAGAATATGTTTTAAATTCTGTATATAACTGACTGATCGGTTGAACAGGTCTGACTAAGATTTGACACAAAGTCATAATATGTATTTGTAGTAAACCGGCAGAAAAATAAAGTTTTAAACTTAGCCAAGATAGTTTTGAGGAACATAGACGCTTTTGTTAAGATAGTTTTGAGGAACATAGACGCTTTTGTTAATCCTTGGACATGGGTCTTTTTGGTTAATCTGGTAATCTATCGGATTTGAAGACTCGGTCAGGATAAATGACATTTAATGTTGTTAAAAAAAATGATATTTAATGTAGCAGTTGCTATATGTGATGTAATAAGATGAGGTTTTAAACCCGCGTTGTGTCATCCCGCGTTTCGCGGCGGGGTGTGTGCATCAAGCATGATACATTGTGGATGTTAAGACGAGGTTTTAAACTTGCGTTCCGCGGCGGGCTGTGTGCGTCAAGCATGATACATTGTGGATGTTTGTATCTGTTGCACGCAAATTGCTAAAAATCGATGGTCTTCATATGGTAAATTAACATAGAGCTAGAACATGAATCGTCTCGAACATGAAAGGTTTTGACAACACGTAGACCGATAGTGCATAATAGATTCATCCATAATGTAATCTTGAATATAAAAAAAATATTGATAATAATTCAACATACGCAATTAGAACATTACAATGAAGGCAAATGAAAATACAATATGATCAACCTATCTCCTATAACAAAAAACTAGAGAGCTTTTCAGTCCCTAGTTTAGCCATGAAAATACAATATGATCAACCTATCTCCTATAACAAAAAACTAGAGAGCTTTTCAGCCCCTAGTTTAGCCACCGAACACACTTGTTTCAGGCTCATTTTAGCACCAAAACGCCTCGATTTCATCTCCCAAACCAACCCATTTCAGCCCCTAAAACCCATACACATTTGAGCCCTCAAACCCACCGATGTCAGCGTCCAAGCGCACTTGTTTCAGTTCCATTTTAGCACCCAAATGACCTAATTTCAGTCCCAAACCCACCCATTTCAGCCCCCAAACCAACACCCATTTGATACGCTGATCACTATTGTAAAAAACAGGAATAATACTACGCAAGTTTATTGTTTGATATAGTTTAAAACCCTCTGGCTCATTTGCGAGTGCGAAAACGGACAAAAGGGTATCCAACCTGCCATGGCTGCAAACACCACTTTGGTGGTGCTGCCCCGCCAAGATACGGGTCGCTTTCACCTATCATGATCCACCAACTTATTGTAGTTGGAAAATAATCAATGCACACCTAATAACTTTAAAATAACCGATATGGTCACAAACGTACAACCCATTATATTAAAAAAAAACCCATATAGCAAAAAAAAAAAAACACTTTAAGCATGAGGCCCAACACAGAAGCCATAATAAAATTTATTTTTTTTAGAAATAAGACATATTTTCGACAAACTACCGAAAATTTCGCATAAAATGTGGCCCAAAGTAAAAAAAAAAAAAACGAAAACGGACCCCTCAACTTTTAACTATTTACGATTTTCTTACAAAAAAAGAAATCCCCTAAAAAAAATTAACAAAAAAAAACACTTGAAGTTTCCCTTATTGTTTCACAATTTTTTTTTTACATTCATCGGCCCAAAAAAAAAGATATCGAACCGTCCCCAAAAAAATAAAAATATTTGGGGAAAAAAATTAACACCGTCCTCAACGCAAAAAAAAAGTCCCCGTAATCGTAAAAAAAAAGGAAATATTCCGGGAAAAAAATTCGCCAAACAAAAAAACCCTCAAAAATACCTAAAATCTACCCCAAAGTAAAAAAAAAAAAAATAGAAAACGGACCCTCACCTTTTAACTATTTACGATTTTCTTACACAAAAATTCCCGTAAAAAAAATTTACAAAACCGTCCCAAAAAAAGGAAAATTATTCGGGATAAATATTAGCCCGTCCCAACCGCAAATTTTTTTTTTTCCCCGAATCAATAACAAAAAAAGAAATATTAAAAATTAGCCCCGCCATAACGCATAGCCCAAAAAAAACCCCCCGAAACGTAAAAAAAAATATTATTCGGGAAAAAATTAGCCCCGCCGCAACGCGCGGGTTCTTTTGCTTGTTTGATACGCTGATCACTATTGTAAAAAACAGGAATAATACTACGCAAGTTTATTGTTTGATATAGTTTAAAACCCTCTGGCTCATTTGCGAGTGCGAAAACGGACAAAAGGGTATCCAACCTGCCATGGCTGCAAACACCACTTTGGTGGTGCTGCCCCGCCAAGATACGGGTCGCTTTCACCTATCATGATCCACCAACTTATTGTAGTTGGAAAATAATCAATGCACAAAAACAATAGTATCCTCATCGCCTATAATAAACTCAAAATAAGTCGGTGTTTGAAATATTATAAACAGACGCACTTACAGCGCAATAAGCAGATTACACATGACATATAAACCAAACATTCACCGGTAGACTCTCACCGACACTAATATAATATGTTGATACAATAATTTGTACATACCCCGATCCGACTACTCTTTACTGCATCTATACCCGCTCCGTTTCTCTCTGCTTCATTCATACACCGAAGTCGATTCGTGTTTGGGGATTTACTCCTAACCCGCTCCAATATTATATAGTTGCTATAGTAATCTGTAAGAGCATGGATATAGTGTGAAACCCTCTGATATGCGAGTGCGAAACCGGATAAAAGGGTATGCGACCCGCCATGGCTGCAAACACCACTCTGGTGGTGCTGTCGTGCCAAGATACGGGTCGATTTCACCCATCATTATCCACCAACTTATTGTAGTTGGAAAATAATTAACGTAAAAAGCAATAGTATACCATCGCCTATAAAACATAACCTAAATACTATGTCTTATTATTTTGAGTTCCACAAAAGGCCCCGATCAGTGATGAGATGGGCGTGCACAAAGAATGACAGGAAATAAAAAAGGACGCAACAAAAATAATTTGCACCAAATTACTCGTCACGACATTCTCTTTGATTCCACATCCTTGTTTGGTAGAACGCATTCTACCAATGATCTGGGTTTTTTATGAAACTGAATATGACAACACACAAAATACATTCTCGTTGCGTTAATATAATTAGTAGAAGAAGTAGTCTGTTTACATCCTTCAATAGAAGATTTCATAACAAAAATATGTACATTTCTATCACGATTTATGTGACCTGGATAACTGGAACAACAATGCACATATTTTTGTTATTAATTCTTATATTGAAGGATGTAAACCAACCAATTGTGCTATAATTTACGATAACGCGCCGAGAAAATATAAATTGAAAGCTGTCGCCCATTTCACTGTTAGATCGACCCAATTATTACAATAGTGAAAGCAAACACCAGTCGGCTCACCTCACTCATCCAACAGTTTGTAATCCCTTTTTAAGGCTAAGAACTGAGGCTCACATTTGCATCAACTAAAATTGAATTGCAGAAAACAATCATCATTACCTGTTATTTACCGAATATAAGGGTACCAAAAAAGTGATTACAAATCGTGTGTGCCAAAGGAGCCGGCCCATGGCTGATTTCCATAAGCCATGTATGTAACGAAAGCTTCCCGCAATGCAAGCATGATATTTCAAGCACCCGTTTTCCAACAACCACACATAAATGCCAATGATTGCGGCGGAAACTCTATTTTCAGGATGGCATATTTCAGCATCATGTCCTTTGAGGGGATGAAAAGTGCTAGCTACAATAGTTGGGTTATTATATTTTGTAAGACACAACTAATCCCCACTTTGTTTCATGGGTAACAATAGCTTTTCAAAGACCATGAAATGCTTATGCAACCATCTGCAGAACACCAAACAGATGCCAAGCGCTACCAGATTCCACAGATTCCACAGATTCCACAAATATATCTGATGTATCTGTTTTACAAACAAAATTTTAAATTTATGTACAAAAAAGCAATATTTCAATTGCAAAGATAAAATTGAGGCTCAGATGTGCAGGAATGGGAACAACATGAACAACCCGCCATGGCTGCAACCACATTTGTGATGTGGCTGCCCCGCCAAGATATGGGCGTAAGTAAACTGTGTTCATGTATGCAAAATATCATCATCGGCCCGCTCGAAACTAAATACTCTAGGCAGTTATTCGAGAATCACGAAAACAACGCATATCCTTATTTTCTAAAATCTCGAATAACTACCTAAGAGTATTTTATGATGAATGAGGCGAACGAAAAGCTAAAAAAGGAGAATGTTAGTACAAATAATTTCTAACAACGCGAGAAACAACAAACCCGACTTTGGAAGAATAAGATAGGCTCAGATTAGAGCCACATAATCAGAAAAAGTAACTGTAAGTGCAGTACGACTTTTGACTACAAAAACTTAAGCTCAGATCTACAAGCATAGGAACGTCATGAAACACCAGCAATGGCTGCAACCACATATGTGATGTAGCTGCCCCACCAAGATACGGGCGCAAGTAAACTGTGTTCCAGGATACATGTATGCAAAAGATCGTCGTCGGCCCGCTCGATATTAAATACTCTAGGCAGTTATTTGAGAATCACGAAAACAACGCAAATCCTTAATTTTCTAAAATCTCGAATAACTACCTAGATTATTTTATGACGAATGAGGTGAGCGGAAAGCTGCAAAAGGAGAATGTTAGTACAAATAATATCTAACAACGCGATAGACAACAAACCCGACTTTGGAAGAATAAGATAGGCTCAGATTAGAGCCATAAAATCGGAAAAAAGTAACTCTAAGTGCAATGCGATTTTGGACTGCAAAAAACTTAGGCTCAGATCTGCAAGCATAGGAACGTCACGAAACACCCGCCATGGCTGCAACCACATTCCAGCCGTGGCTGCCCCGCCAAGATACGTCTGTTGGTAGACAATGATCCTAGAAAACATAAATGCGGCAAATTGATCATCATCGCCAGTTATTGAGTACATTGCAAGTATAATAATCCTCACTACTGATTGCATCATGCTCAACTGTAACACACTATCAATTGTAGTTAGAGATTTATATTGTCTGAGTTCAGGTAAACACCCGGCATGGACGCAACCACATTCGAGACGTGGCTGCCCCACCAAGATACGGACTGCCCCACAAAGCCGAAGTGGGTTTAAATGAAGCAGAGAGAAGCCGGATCAGGTTGTGTACATGGACCGACTATAACTTAACGGGTATGGACTGGGCTTAGATGTTATGAGCCAACGGATAGAAACAAGTGTCCCCCCTTAATAGCAAATGGTAAAAACTCACTAGATTGGGAAGGTCTGCTTCGCCAACAAACGGGTATAATTTCGCCCATCATCTAGTAACCTTTTTAATCTCACTATGACTCTCATGCCACCGAAACTGATTGAAAGTGTAGTAAGCATATATAAGCAATAAAAGTTCTCCAACAATCATGTCCGTGTTCAAGTAATCAGCCAATGTGAAAGCAACTTGTCTTTTAACACAATAATTTAGAACCCATGTTGCCAAGGGTCGTCGTTGTTGACTGATCATTTGAACACAAAGCTGGTCATTAGAGACGAAGCAATACATCATACTGTGTATTTCCCACCTGTTGTAAAAAAAATTAGTTAGTTTCAAAAAAGGTGGCCTAAACACATCATCAATAGAGTACACTTTCGTTAAAAAATGTGTATGAAAAGCACAATAATACATACCATGTACAGATCGACCATAGCTACAACCACATCCCGACTGTGGCTGTACTGCCACGATGTTGCTAAATCCCACGAATTCAAATTTCAACAGTAAAATGAATATTAACAAACACACATGGCATCAGCTTCTTATTTAAATCTAAACCACACAGATCAATTTTTTTTATACAGATCATATGTGACTTTCAAATATGTTTCTGTTTCAAATAGTGAAAACTGAGGCTCATATCTATGAATATACCAACGGTACGAAACTCCTGCCATGGCTGCAACCACAGTAGGAGTGTGGCTGCCCCGCCAAGATACGGGAGTCAGTAAACTGTGTTCTGAAGAAGCATAAATGCAGAAAATAATCATCATCGCCGTAATAGATAAACAACCAAATACCCCAGCAACACATTGACGCACCAGCAATCTAAGTTGCACTCAAGCATGAGCAAAGCACACTTAAATCACGATGCAAGCATAAGCAAGCACATTCTAAAAAGCAACCCACACATGTGAAACAACTTAGCCTGATCCAGGGCCAGTCCAAATAGATAATCAGTCACAAACCATTCCCCTTTCGATGTTAAAGAAAAAGGTAGAAATCTTGATGCGTGTAAGGAGAAGTTTGGCCATAAATAAGGTCAGGTAAAGGCGTCTACCTAAACCTCTTTGTAGCCAAACTTCTCATTTCAAGCATCGTAGAAACCCCCCATCATCCCAATATTAATCAACACCAAATACCAGACACATCCGACATGTTCTCCAAGGATCATTTCCGCATTCGAGCAATCAACCAACGCGCAAAAAGTTTAATTTCAACAAGATAATTTACAACCCGTACTACGAAGGTTCATTATTATTGACTGATCATTTGAACACGGAGATGGTTATTAGTGTACGAGAAACGCAACAATACATATCATGTGCAGATTGACCATGGCTACAACCACATCCCGACTGTGGCTGTACTGCCACGATGTTGCTAAATCCCACGAATTCAAATTTCAACAGTAAAATGAATATTAACAAACACACATGGCATCAGCTTCTTATTTAAATCTAAACCACACAGATCAATTTTTTTTATACAGATCATATGTGACTTTCAAATATGTTTCTGTTTCAAATAGTGAAAACTGAGGCTCATATCTATGAATATACCAACCATATGAAACTCCCGGCATGGTTGCAACCACAGTAGGAGTGTGGCTGCCCCGCCAAGATACGGGCTTCAGTAAATTAAGGTCCGAAGAAGCATAAATGCAAAAAATGACCATCATCGCCGTAATAGATAAACAAACAAATACGTCAGCAAGCTAAAACACATTGACGCATCAAAAAACTAAGCTGCATTCAAGCATGAGCAAAGCACACTTAAATCACGATGTAAGCATAAGCAAAGCGCATTTTAAAAAGCACAAATACCCTTATATATAAAGTTGAAGAAAGATGATACATCCGCCATGGCTGTAATTGTAATAAGTTGCCCCGCCAAGGTGCGAACAATCTCAACTTTAATCGATAGTATTGTAAACAATTATAAAAGTTAACACTAAGGGGGAATGCTTATTACTATCAGTTAGCCCATAATATCTATGCCCGCTCCTTACCCTCTGAGTTATAGTCGGTCCATGACCATGGCTGCAACAACATTTTGGGCGTGGCCGATGTGCCATGATATTTCTACATACCACGACTTCAAATTGAAATAAAAAAATCGACATTAACAAACACGCATCTCAAAAACTTTATCGAAATGTGAGGCACACATCTACAAATATACCAACGGTAGGAAATTCTCGCCATGGCTGCAACCACGGTAGGAGTGTGGCTGCCCCGCCAAGATATAGGCGTTAGTAAACTGTGTTTCGAAGAAGCATAAATGCAGAAAATGACCATCATCGCCGTAATAGATAAACAAACAAATACCGCAGCAAGCTAAAACAAATTTACACATCAGCAAGCCCACTTGCATTCAAGCATGAGCAAAGCACACTTAAATCACGATGCAAGCATAACCAAAGCGCATTTTAAAAATCATGAATACCCTTATATATGAAGTCAAAGAAAGAGGATCCTCCGCCATGACTGCAACTCTAATAGGTTCCCCCGCCAAGGTGCGGACAATCGCAACCTTCATCAATAGTACCGTAAAAAATATATGGGGTTATGACACCCCATCCAATCCTACAGTTAACAAAAACATATTTTAGAACCATCGCAATATCTAAATACGACTTATGGAACAAAAAACCCCAAATTAGAAAACCCTAATTTGAAAAATTAATCTTTAACCCAAAATTAACAAAATTCATAAATTATAAGAAAACCCTAATCCGAAAATTCATTATTTTGAGTTATGTTATTCACAAAAAGCAATAAGATCTTAAATAAGCATTCCTATTATTGAAACAACTACTGATAACACAAAAGCAATACCAATTTCTCAAAACAATCAAGACATTCTTCAAATAACTATTACCCGTATTCAAATAACCCTAACCTAAAAAACCAAATTTAAAACCCCCAAAACATATTCAACACAATCCAATAACCCATATTACACAACAACAGTGCAAAAAACAATAAAATGACAAACCTAAATTCATTTTCTTCTTGTTTGACTGAACTAAGTGACAACAAACAACACCTAAAGTGTAACAAAAATCGGTGGTGGAATACACCTGTCGATCATGCAATTAACCAAATAGTGAAGTGTAGATTAGTTGTGACACACCATATATAATACTCCAAACACTATAGTAATTATTGTTCATGCTCGCACAAATTACTACTATAGCAGTAATATAATAATCACCAATTCAACAATTTGGAGCGAGTTAGAAGTAAATCATCAAACACAGATCGACTTCGGTGTATGAATGAAGCAGAGAGAAACCAGAGCGGGTATAGATGAAGCAGAGAGAAGCGAATCGGGGTATGTACATGGACCGACTATCACTCAGTGGGTATGGATCGGGCTTAGATGTTATGGGTCGGATGATAAAAATAAGTGTTTCCTCTTAATTTCATTTTTAATAATATATTATAAAAGTCAATCTTAGAATTAAACAAGTTGGAATATTACTCGCGCGTTGCGGCGGAGGCTAGCTTGTTGTCGAAAGTTGTTGGAGCCCAATGGTAATGTTTTTGTGGCGGGGCAACTCATTGCTACGGAAACAATAATGCGGCCATATGCGCGCCTATTAGTAGTATTATACAACATGTCAATACACAATCTTCCAGAAGTTAATGCCGGCGTTGGCTGCAACCAAAAGTAGGATCAAGTTGCCTCGCCAAGATATCAGTTTCGGTAACACACGTTCTTAAGATATGTAAAGAATAACCACTTGCTAGTTTAAGATATGTATATGGATATGAAATTCATAGCTCTTAATTCGATGCTAGGTCTTTAGTATTAATGTTTTCGTAAATCTTGTTTCATCCATTTTGCCGCGCAATGGTTAGACAATCAATATGCTAGTGTGACCAATTAGTCCATTACAAGTATAATAATTAAGAAAATGATTTACAGAACATTTTAACATGCTAGAAAAATGTAATGGTTAATTTATATTCTTGAGCAAACGCATCTCTTCTTCATCCAAATTCTTTCGGATAATCAGAAGCAACAACCATAAGTTCTTTCTCAATTGTTTCTAAAGTTACAGTTAGCATTTCCTACTCTTTATATTTTAATACTTTTGTCCTACAGAGTGATATGAATCTTCTTCCCTTATGATCTAGCAAGCATCAATCGACTTCCATCTATGCCATTACCTTCCTCGATATTCCTAAGTTTTGCTTGAAGCAATTATATTTGCTCCTCAACACGTCCTGAACACATTCTATTATTCATTACAAATAAACTATCACAATTCATAAATAATATTGTCAAGGTTCTCTTGTGCTTCTTGTTGGCAAAGATACCATGGCCGTCGCCATACGTAACTGAATTTTCTTGCATTAGTCGCAAAACATGTGCTTCCACATAACATTTCTTTAAGGCAAGATATACACGTCTGTTGTAAACGAACAATCATAAGGTTTTCCTTGTTTGCCATAATCTTGTCACCAAGCTATAAAGATAATTTAAAAAGATAAAGGAAAGTTGAGCAGAAAAATTTAACACCCAAATAGAGTTTATAAAATTATGGATGGATAATTTTTTTTACTTGTGGCATCACTAAAACATCCTGTTTAAGTTGTCTTGTCTAAAGCCTTCAGAGTTAGCTTATTAGGCGACTTTATCCATAAATTTCCCGAGCTTTTTTCCTCTTCAAGTTTCTTACTTACGGTTACCACAACCCCTACCGATAAGCACCATCAAAATATGGCATACAAAAAATATAAATGAAATCACGTGTGAATACTAAAACATAAACACTTCACCTCGTATTTCTTTCGAGGTTCTAATTGTTTCAACAAAGCTCTCTTATCCTCGAGTAAATTAATATCATAACTGCATCTACTAAGTGACGTGTCATGCTTCTCAGCCGAATTCTTATACAAATACGCCGGCAAAAACGCATCTCTTCTCTAATAAACGACGACGCTTCCAACTCTTACCCATCCAACACATCCGCAACAATTCCCAAACCTTTCGCATCCCATGTAACTCCTGATACTCAGCTCTAATCGTCTACACTTCAAACGACTTATCAACCTCATCTCTCCCACTGTCCATCATCACAACCTCTAAACCACCCGACCTACCCGAGCCACCCGACCAATCATCATTCACCATGGTGTATTTTATGCAGCTAACTAACTTTTAAAACTGAATTTAGTAGTAATTTAAACTTAGCTTGTTATCCCTTTTCACTTATGTATCTAAGTTCTTGACAGTTATCATATTGGTAATAAATTTGGGTAGATTTTCAATCGCAAATGTCACGTGTAAATCAGAAATCATTATTACGAAGTATAAATTAGGAGTGTTTGGATGATGCCGACATGCTGTGTTTTGGTTGCTGTAAAGGGGGGGGGGGTGTTTGGATGTTGCTATAAGGGAGAATTTGTTGCTGTCAAAGGGTGTTTGAATAAGAACTCATGGGTGGCCTATTAAAGAAAATAAGAACCAAATTAGTGAAAACACAACATTATTTCAATCAGTCATTTTGTAGCGGAAGTTTCTTGCACATAATTTCAGGCATACAACATCTTAAAGCATTACATCCAAATAAGTTATACCAATTACGTTTACCCAAATACCCCCTAATTTTCTGGAAGTTGGTTGGCGCAATTATGTAATGAAAAAGTAACCGAGATTCTAGAGTGGAGAGCGAGATAAAAGCTACCCATGAGGAATAATCAAACTTTCTCTGCATAAAGCCATGCTCAACCAAAGCAGTGGTAAGTTTGGCACTCTACTGCCTTGGGGCTTGCTTTAACCCATAAAAAGAATTATTCAACTTGCACACTTTAGACTTATCAACATTATCATACCCTTGAGGCAAAGTCATATAAACATATTTGATTAAGTCACCATACAAGAAAGCATTATTAACATCTAATTTGTACAAAGGCCATATTCTACTAACAACAATGCTAATCAAACATCTCACAGTAACCATTTTAACAACAAGACTGAATGTTTCGTCATAATCTAAACCTTCTCTTTGGCTAAAACTTTTAGCTACTGATATAGCTTTATACCTCTTAGTCTCTCCTTAAGCCTTATACATAACCTTAAAGACACACTTACAACCGATAGGTTTCCTATCAATAGGCATATCATATATAGTCCATGTATTGTTTCTATTCAAAGC
This sequence comes from Tanacetum coccineum, assembly GCA_026074375.1. Lineage (NCBI taxonomy): Eukaryota > Viridiplantae > Streptophyta > Magnoliopsida > Asterales > Asteraceae > Tanacetum > Tanacetum coccineum. The sequence continues at coordinate 2,817 of BQNB010050326.1, read as the reverse complement.
TTCAATCTTATTATTTTTATTGCATCGACCTAGTTAGAATCTTTTAAAGCATCATTATAACAAGTAGGCTCAATAAAGTTATTCAAAGTAGTAGCAAACACATATTAGTCTTACTCAAGCAATAATAACTCACATATTTCTCAATACCATATCTGACATTAGAACCAATAATAAAGTCATTAAACTTAGTAGGCAATTTAGTTTTCATACTATATCTTCTTACACCATGTGTTTACACTTCATCCTGACTATGCACATGAGTTGGTGATGAACCAGATTCAAAGATGTTGCCCTCAAATGGACTTTGATCATCAAAGTGGGTTCCAATGTCTCCTCCCTAATACATATGTGTAGTATTTGTTGTATCTTTTATGGGAAGAGGACAACTGCCATCCTTAACTGATGAAGTCCTCCCTTCATTATTGGGTCTTTGAGACTTTTGACTATTAAAAATGTTCAAGTGATCTATTTCATATGTAACATCTACATCTAATGGATCACATGTTTTCTATCTAAATGGAAACACAGTTTCATAAAACTTGACATCTCTTGAAAAGAAAACATTTCTACTATAAAGACTTAAAAGTTTGTAAGCTTTTTTCACAGTGGAATAACCAATAAAAACACATTTTCAGACCTAAAAGATATTTTATCATGATTGTTTAAAATAGAAGAGAAATACAGACAACTAAAAGACCTCAAATGGGAAAGACTAGGTTTTTTTCCATGCACCAACTCATAGGGACACTTACCATTTAAGATGGATGAAATGGCTCTGATACAACTTGTCACGGACTTGTCTCGACAAGGGTCTTATGTGCGGCACTTAGTCTCGACTAAGTCAGCCTTGCTTGAACACTCAACGATCTAGGCAACTAAGAAAGCTTTAAAGAAAGGAACAAGTGAAATGGGGAAATTCTTTGTATTGCTTAGAGATGATTTACAAGATAAGATTACAAGTGAACTAAGAGATGGTTTCCCAAAATGAGGATGACTCTATTTATACTACAAATCTATGGCTACATATTTACAACTCCAATAAGGCCCATATTCTACAACCTTCCATGGGTGGAAGTAAATATGGTTTCTTAAGGCTTCCATGATCTTCCAAGACCTTTTTGCACCTTCCATAGAATTCTTTTAAGTCTCCTAGTCAAGTGTAGAACAATTTGGAATCCTGGCTAACCTCGTGAACGACCTAATTAAGCGTGCGGGTCGTGACATGAAGGAAACTATTTATAAGATAAACAATAGTCAAAACACAATCAGACCAAAATCTCAAAGGAATTCCCCTCTGAAACACAAGACTCCTTGTTACATTGAGCAAGTGTCTATGTTCCTGATATGTGATTAATCACATATCATATTTCCTTATTAAAACGAGCTTAAATGATCAATAATATATGAAAAATACAATGTATATATGTGTTTTGTGTATTATGTCCTGCAGGTAACAGATATATCAAAAATGGACAAAAACAAAGCCAAATTGGACAAAACCGAGCACGGGATTGGAAGAGCATGAGAAAAGCGAAGCCGAAGGCATATACATCTTTAAATAGGCCAACCCGTACCCATTTAATGGACCGGGTCAGCTCATTAAGATTTATATTATAAAACCTAAGCCTAAATCCTTAAACAAACCAAATCCATTTATAAAATCCAATCCATAAATCCTTTATCCATAACTTGGCCCAAGTCAAAGCCTAATCCCATAACCCGGATCAAAGTCAAAATGATAAAGAACGGGTCAATGTTACTGTGCTTCTATCCCATTTCCTTCCCAAACTTCACTCTGCAACAAATAACCCAGGGTAAAATACCATTCACCTACACGTCCCTTGCTTCTAGAAGATCTTCCTGACAAGTCTGACATCACTAAAGCCACGCTGGCAATCCCCTCTCATTTGATTGGTGGAAAGGACGTGTACGTGATCCAACTCCTAGAAAGATGGATTGGTTAATTGGATTTGATCTAAGGGACGAGATTAGAGATTGGGACTCTCCTCCTCATGGCCTAAAACCTTCTGCTTATTGCTATAAATAGAGGATCTCACACAGTAGGGAATCATCTAGTTTTTAGTGTAGATTTTATTAGCTTTTTAGTATAATATTTAGCTTATTGCATTCTTCTAATTGTAATCTTTTTTTAAACAGCTTGTAATCTTTTATCATTAATAAAATTCAGTTTTCTTTCATTGTTTTGAGTTTATAAGTTTACTTTTATGCAATCATGATTTAAATGTGTTAAGAATTAAGCTAATAAGCTCAATAAGCTCTTTATTACTAATAAGCAGGTTCTTATTCAGTTTAGCTTTCTAAAAGTTAAACTGAATAAGCTTTTCCCTTAAATCCACTCAAAAAGTCACTATAAGTTATGTTACGAAAGATAAGCCAGAAATGGAAGGGCTTATGGGTTTTACCAGCTTGTTTTCTACAAGCTGGAGCTTGTAGATAAGCTCTATAGAGTAATTTAAGTCCTTGTTTGAGCAAAGGACAAGGTACACTTACTTTAACTCTTTTTAAGCTTAATCTGTTTTAGCTTATTTGTTTGCTTATTATGTGCTTATTAATGTCTAAATATGCTTAATATGTTTCATTTTAGCTTATTATGTCTTAAGTTTCTAGTTTAAATCATTAGAATTAACATTATTCTAGTTTTAGTTAAAACTGCTTACTTTGTAGTCATAAAAGCTTTTTGGTTTAGCTTATTGCTTAGCACCTATTTCTATTAGATTTATGCTTATTAGTCCTTAATAATGTTAGTTCTTAATCTGTTTTAATAATCTGAAGCTTAATTTGACCTGTCTTAGTTGA
>BQNB010050325.1:0-41563 GCA_026074375.1 Tanacetum coccineum | reverse complement strand
ATTTGTGGCGTGTGGACCTCGAGACTTTGACGAAACTGGTGGTGCGGTGGCGTTGACTAGATGGATTGAAAAGATGGAAATCCGTGATAGATAATAGCGGGTGTTTGGCTAATCAAAAGGTGAAGTATGCCGCGAGTTCGTTCATTGGCAAAGCTTTGACTTGGTGGAATACTCAAGTCCAAGTAAGAGGTCGAGATGCTGCTAATGCAATGGCGTGGAATGACTTCAAGGCATTGCTAACGACAGAGTTTTGTCCAAGCAATGAGATTGAGAAGTTAGAAGGCGAGTTCTGGAATCATTCAATGGTTGGTGTTGATCATGCTGGATACACTGATCGATTTCATGAGTTGGCAAACTTGGTTCCACATTTGGTAACTCCTGAGGCGAAGCGTGTCACAAGGTACATTAATGGGTTGCCATCTCAGATTCGTGGAATGCTTCGAGCCACTCAACCTGATACTATTCAAGCTGCTATTCTTACTGCTGGGATACTGACTTACTCGCTTCATCCCTTTCTCTCCTTTTCTCACCAGCCTTATTGTACATAAAATGGAAATTTTCTAAAGTGTGCTAGGTATAAGGGTTTTCATGCTGAAAAAGGACCATGCATAGTGTGCTACAATTGCCAAAGGCCGGGTCACATGGCCAGAGACTGTAGAACACCGGTTAGGCATGCAGAGCCGATACGAGCAGTTAGGCCAAGATATGGGCAGAGAGCTTGTTATGAGTGTGGAAGTTTGGATCACTTACGTCCAAATTGTCCTAAGTGGAACCGAGGACGTAATCAATCTAGAAATTAGCTAGCGTTTGAAGGGAATAGGAACACCCGAGGCAATGAGAACCGAGCTAGGGGAAGAGCTTTCAATGTGAATGTCAGAAGCATTGCAATAGTGAGCTCGTTTTGTTCGTAATTCGAAGATCTTTTTTATGGTAATTTTTTATCTGAATGAATCGGTAGATATGCGCTTTGATGAATAAAGTTTATTATATTAAAAAAGTCATAAATAGTTAAAAGTCGAAAGTCTTTTTTGTAAGTTTTTTTTTTGATTGAGCCGGCATTGTTGGGCTGTTTTTTGGCCCAATACACGTCACTATTCCTCAACATTGGTTTTTGAATATTATTCAACTTACTATTCACAGCATACCGTTGTTTAATTATATTTATAGAATGTGGCATTTCAATATAACAAATACATATGACATTATAAAATTTAGTTAGGTAAATCTGGCATTTCATTGTTTAAATTGGATATATATGGAATTAAACCATTTAATTTTATCTGTGTCGGGGGTGACAAAGAGTACTACAAATTTAATAATACAACTCACTTACAAAGAAATGGCTTTTTTAAAGTTTAAGATGCATTCTTCACAGATTTCTAATCAAAATAAAATATTGATTATGTAACAAGGTGATTTGATGAAATATGTCTAATTATTGGTGCGTAAGGAATGAATCAGACGGACAAAGAAGATGCAGTTTCAAAAGTAGTTACTTATTTGTTAAAGGCAAATTCGGAAAGCAGTAGTATTAAATATTTTTCAACTAATAAAATAAGGATAAGTGTCTTACTAATATGGTTAGGCACTTAGGTCTATTATTAGCCTTAGGCTGGATGGAGTGGTAGCAACAAACTCACCATCTACTTCATCGTTATCTCAGCTTTCTCTTTCATCTTACTTCAACTCACTCACACTCACCATTCAACTGTAGTGATCACCACCAGAGCCGGCTCTTAACAGGTGCGACACGTGCCTAGGCACAGGGCCACCAATAAAATAGGGCCTCCAAATTAGGAATTTATTGCTACGTTTATTATTATTATTCTATAGGAGATTGTGTAAACTATTAACTATGTAAATTTGTAACTGATTTTGACTATTCATTGTTAAAGGTCCAATAAGAGATAAGCCCAAATCTCAATATAACATATATATGCAAAACGTGTAATATTAAAAACATATCAAGCAGTTTTTAGAGGGTGCGTACTGCTGGTCAATATACCTTTAGTTTTTATATATCAGTTTTAAGTTTTGCCATTAATCGATTCGGTAAGTTTTCAAACTTATTATTTTGATTTTTTGTTAAGACTTTTTTTCTTGTTAGAGTATGATTTTTTAATCTTTTATATTATAGGTTTAATTGTTAAGTGTTTAACTAATTATTCATTAAATTAATTATTTACTTTTTATGATCTAACACAAAGTATGTAATATTAATTGTTATGTTTAAGTATTATGTACTTTGTAATATAAGGTAGCATTCTAGTACTAATTATTGTTTTGATGTATCGCAATATAAGGTAGCATTGTCGTACTTTTGATATATAGTAGGGCCTCCGAATTGTCATGGCACAGGGCCACCGAATTCCACGAGACGGCTCTGATTTTGTTTTTTGGTTGATAAGGGGTATGTTTGTGGCTCTTTGTTTCTTTTTGGTTGAATGTGTTTTTCATTGGTATAATTTTTATTAAATATTATATAATACAAACAAAAATATTTACGGTCAAAGTTGATGAAAAAAGTCTTCAAAAGTCAAACTGGACACTTAATGTGAGACGGATGAAGTATTGAAACACCTAACTTTACTAAAGGCTAAAAAATGATTAGGTGCATAAGTAAATGACATCAAGTAGATAGACCAAAAGATGCTCTTGTCTGACCAACTTCTTCCAAAGACTACGAAAAATAGTTACCCTATGCTGTAGAGAATTTTGTCTAGTTTCCAGAACATTCGAAATCTCATCAATCCGACTCCTGAGCAGAGAGTTACGGACAAAATACCATACAATGGTCACCAAGTCATACCACCTAAACTCAAGCCATCCCACTGATTGCATTCAATATTCTCATCTAGTCCAAATCGATCTCGCTGATTCCCAACAACTATGTTATTCTAGATCTTATCATTATATGTTGAGGCCAACTGTGTCATTCTCCCCTTGTTAAAAAGAACTCGCCCTCGAGTTCAACTCTTTTCGCCATGATACGGAGAAAGATCTTTGACACTAAAAGTAGTAGAGGCGCGGTGATGTCTAGGCAACTCGATTTTATAAAGATTGTCCCCATGCATTGCACTATTTTAAATGGACCATCGCCTCTTTGTTAGAGTTTAGCATGCTGGTCGGGTGGAAAACACTCCTTACTCATGTCGGCCCAAACCAAGTCACGTTCTTTGAAAATTGTTGCATTTCTGTGCTTGATAGCTTGCTTTTGTATACCTCTGATTTTGCTTCTCGATTCTCAGTTTTACTTTTTCATGTAGCTCTTTGACAGCTCTGCCACGTTCATCTCCATCACCCCTATAACTTGAGTTTACGGGTAAAGGTACAAGGTCAACAGGACTCGAAGGATTGCATCCATACACAACCATAAACGGGCTCTTTCAAGTAGTTTGGCTACAAGATCGATTATAAGCGAACTCTCCTTGTGGTAGTACAAGGTCCCATTATCGTATATTTTCCCCTACTAGGTTTTTTAGTAAATTTCCCAAGCTACGATTAACCGTCCCAGTTTGCCCATTCGTTTGAGGGTGATAGGTTGAACTAAATTGCAGTTTTGTACCTAGCTTTCGCCAAAGGGTTCGTCAAAAGTACCCCCACAAACTTTGGTTCTTGATCACTTGTAATAGTCTTCGGGATTCTATGTAAGTTAACATCCTCCTTAAAGTATAAATCAGCAACATTTGTAGCATCCATTGTTTTGGAACATGGCACAAAGTGTTCCATTTTTGAAAATCGATCAACAACAACCATTATCGAGTCCTTTTTCTGTTGAGTATGTGGCAGCCCCATTACAAAGTCCATGCTCACATCTTCCCATGATGCACTGGGTATGGGCAGCGGAGTATAAAGTCTCATGTTATAGGAAGTTGACTTTGCAAGATGACATGTTTGACACCTTAAGATATAATGATTAACATCCTTCAACATTTTTGGACAAAAGAAACGCTCCTTAAGCAAAGCAACGGTTTTATCTCTTCTAAATGTCCACTAATCCCACCCTCACGAGTTTCCATGATTATTTCAAGTCGAAGCAAACAATCTGGAATGCACAAACGGTTGCCCTGGAGGAGAAAACCTTCTTGAAAAATAAATTCTTTATATGGCCCGTTGATGCATAAAATAATCATTGTACTAAAAAAACATCTTCTTGGTATAACTCTTTAATCTTTTCAAAACCAAGAACCCTAACTTGCATTGTGGACAACAAGGAACGTCTCCGACTCAAGGAATCTGCCACTCGATTTGTAACACCACTTTTGTGCTTGATGTGAAAAGTATAAGCTTGCAAAAATTTCACCCAACGTGCATGTCGAGGTCTGAGTTTGTGTTTGCCATTAATGTACTTTAATGCTCCGGAAACAAGTCATTCGACATCTTACACACCGCGATAACCGAATTCAATATAGATAACGAAATTTGAGACACAACGCCTCTCAAAAACCTAGTCCTGGAATCATCCCACGTGATTGTCAAAACATGAAACTTCGAAGGGCCCAAACTGTAAATCCCCAAAAAAACATAAGGATCAATAAAGAAACACAACACAATCCTTGAAATAAACACAATCAAAGCTGACGGTATAGGTGACAAACACATAACCGTTCAAAAAAAATGAAAAAAGGGTAAAGCTACCCAATATCCGATTCTTTGTATTATAAATATGTTGTGTCTCATTATTTATTAACAAACTTTACGATATTTTTGTGATTGTTCACTGAATCAACCGGTCAAAATCAAACTTGTTTATAGGCTTTATATAACATATAATTAGATCCAAAACGTATATTATAAGCATTCATATAATTAGATCCAAAACGTGGGTTAATAAAATAATTAGATCCAAAACGTGGGTTAATAAAATAATTACCCATCCAAAATAATAGGATCGCAAATAGATAAGCATCAAGATTATTTTAAATGAGCAAGATTAATTTATTCTCTTAACACGTCAACATTTGTTTTTTTTAGTTGTCGTAGGCAATATAAGGTAAAATATTCGCAGTTTACACGAGATGAGTTATGTTATATTCTTTAATTTTTTTACATTTAAAAAGATTAATCTTAACACACAAATAATTTGATCTAATGGACAAGATCATACATTAAAAAAAAGTTTTAGCCGTACAATAGAAATCGTACTTTCACTAATGTACCGTTTTCGTTATGTTCTACTAAATGTAACAAAGTTTTTGGTTTTTTGTTAATTTTCACCACCATTAACTTGCTACCAGATAAAAAGTTATTTTACCGGATAAAAATCTACGTGGAATGTTTAAAGTTTGGGTATTGGTCGTACAATAGCAACGAACTTTTTCAAATGTACCGATTTGGTACGTGAGCTTTTTCAACGTGGCATGTACACGAAAAACCAAATATGTTTACTCGTTTATACTAAAGGGATATGTTTGCTTAGAAATCGGTGGTCGATAGTTAGGACTAAAAATAGTGAACTAAAACCCGAACAAGGGTTAATTTATTCATATGGTTGCGTATTTCAATCGTAACTCCTATTCTCGCATATTAAAACTGTTTTTTATGATTTTCTCATTAAAAATGTGTTAAAAATACTAAACGAAATCTTAAAATTATAAAAACTTTATCCTAGTTATATAATACTGAAAGAACACGACAGAAAATATAAAAAACGAAAATTTAGTAAAATATGAATTTATAAGAATAACCCTAAAAAAGTGAAGAAAATAAACACTATTCTAAAAGATATACAATAAAGAAAAAAAATAATTTTGTAAAAATAAATAATAAAAGAAAGTAAGTTAGTGGTGTCGGTAAAACAAGTTTCACGGTGCAAATTAACATAAAACCAAAAAGTATGTCGCATTGAGTAGAACAGAAAAAAGTTCACGTACTAAAACGGTACATTAGTGAAAGTACGTTGCAATTGTATAGTTAAAATCAATTTAAAACATCCACTTTCACCTCTTCTACCACCTTTTTTTAATTAAAACTCAATTTCAACCCTTCTTTTTTATAATTACATATCTTAATAACTCTAAACCGTTAATCTACATAAAATTACACCATTGTGACGAGCATATAATTATCTTTCAATAGAGGGGTACTTTCATATACTTTTGACAAATTTTTTGTCTTCTTTTGGTATTTTTTGTTTTTTTTTCGGTGCAGTATTTTGTTTGATATATCACATGTGATATAACACTAATTTGTAAGTTCGAACACTTAACATGTTGTTTTAAAATTGAAATATGTATTTGTGTATAACTCCAGTTGGTTAACGGTTGTTTGCATTCAAAAATTTAAAATCATAGTTTTCCAACCATATATCACACATAACTTTGGAACTTTCAATAATTGCAGTTTATTCATAGAAGTTGGAAAAAATATATGATTTTTTTATATTCAAACACGCTTGATATATCACATGTGATATAACACTAATTTTTAGATTCGAAGACAGAAGATATTGACATAAGTATTATTTTCGGTCCAAAAAATGGTGAATATATTGGAGTTGTATACAAATACTTATTCCCATTTTACGACAACATGTTTAGTGTTCGAACTTACGTATTAGTGTTATATCACAAGTGAAATATCAAACGAGTTTGAATATCATTTTTTTTTCTATTTTCACCAACTTCGATGAATTAAACATATTGATTTAGAGGTTCAAATATTATCTGTGATATATGGTTAAAAAACTTATAATGTGTATTTTTCAATGCAAAAAATGATGAATCTTTTGGAGTTATACATGTTAGACGAATTAGTGGCCCAAGCCCGATTGTGGGCTTGTGGTCCATTAGGGTTAGGTTTGATGTTGCTAGCTATCTATTTATTATAAATAGATATGTCATCTCTTATGTAATTCATTCAATCAATACAATATCTATCACATTACGATAGCATATTGAGCTTCGAACTTACAGATTAGTGTTATATCACATGTGATACGTCAAGCGAGTTTGGCTTTCAAAAAATTCATCTATTTCCTTCAACTTTTACAAAAAACTATATTGACTAAGATATTCACGAATTATGTTTGGTATATGGTTAGATGGCTAAGGATGTTATTTTTTAATGCCAAAACTATATTGACTTAGATATTACAGGTTTGTGGACTTTTAAATTTTGACACGAATTTACGAGGAAGAGTGACTAATTAATTTGCATTTCGTGAATTAAAAATATTTAACAAGCTTCAGATGAAGTTGTTAAATTGTCACGACACAGAATGGAACGCGGACTAGAATCGAGACTAGAAGAAAGAGATGCGAACTAACACGATTTATGGAATGTGTTCCATCATTCCTAAACCAAGACGAAGATAATTAAACGATTCACCTTTAAGGGGTTTCGTAAGAATGTCGGCGATATTGTCGATGGAGGACACTTTTTTGATTGAGATATGTCCTTTCTGGACATTATCACGAAGAAAGTGGTGACGAATTTTGATATGTTTGGTTCAGAGTGTTGCTCCGGGTTTTTGCTAAGGTCAATCGCGGCTTTTTTGTCGCACATGATCGGAACGTCGTCGAGTCGAACGTCGTAGTTGATAAGAGCTTGTTTCATCCATAGTGCTTGTTGACATGCCTTTCCGGCACTTACGTATTTGGCTTCGGTAGCGGATATAGAAAGAGCGGTTTGTTTCTTCGAGAACCAAGATGTCAAACAACATCCCACGAATGTACAAATACCGCTAGTGCTCTTTCGGTCCACATAATCTCCCGCATGATCAGAGTCGGCATATACTACTGTTTCTATGCAACTGTTTCTATGTCGGTCAATCACTCTTAGGAAAACCATAAATCCTAAGTGCGTAGACGCCTTAATGTATCAGAAGATATGCCTTCAACCGCTTCAAAGGTGAGATGTTTTTGAGAAGCACTTGGAACGGGCACAAAGGCAAACACAAAAACATAGGATATCGGGCCTAGGACTTGCCGATAGAGTGTATAATAAACTACCATAACATGCCTCGATACTTGGTATCTATCTACCGACTCACACTCTTATCTTATCGTGATTTAGTATCAAAGGACATGGGGTTAAGTCATTGGTTTAGAATCTTCTACAGCCAAATTTAATTTAATATATATAGATTGAAAGTACAAGAAAATACCATCTTCCAATTGTTTTATTTTTAATCCAAGGAAGAAGTTAATTCACGCCATCATGCTCATCTTGAACTCAGGTCATGCAGATTTTTGGCAAATTCATTCTCACATTGTCTTGACAATCAAGCCGAATAAACATGTCGTCGACATATATTTGAACGATGAAGAGGTTAGACTTTTCTCTTGTAAAAATTGTGAATTTTTGTATTCAATGTTTACGGCTAAGACGGAAAAGCTTTTTAATCACTATCATAACCAAGAGCTTTGGGTGTTGTTTAAAACCGTATAAAGCTTTCACCTTAAGTTTAAAAAACATGTTCGGTTTTTTCAAAGTCAATGAATTCTGGAGGTTTTGTGCCACGATACCTCCTTAATTAAACAACGATCAGGAATGCGCACTTTTATACAACCAATTTTTGAATAGCTTAAAATCTAAAGCACAAGGCATAAGCGAATAGTATCCTAACGGACTCAAGTCTAGCAACTTGCATAAGTTTCATCATAACGCGAGCCCTCCATGTTGATTATAGCCTTGAGCAACTAAAACATGCCTTATTTGAGAAACAAATATCATTCTCTCTAACTTATTATCTAAAACACCTACATAGTTTCCTATGATTGTCATATTCCTAGGTTGTGGAACAACACACCAAACGTCCGTTAAAGCAAGAATTGATCTAACGCTTCTTCTTTCATAGCGACTATCCCAACTTTCATCTGTTTAAGGGCTTCAACTCACAATCTAAGGTTTCTATAGTTGATATATAACCAAAGAAGTTTACTTTGGTTTTGGGAGCTTGTGACCTAATGGTTCTTTGGTTAAGGTTTTTCCTATAATATTAGTGTCTAATGGAAGTTCTCCTAGATCCTTAATATTGACTATGATTCGTCACTAAAGTTTCATCCAGCAATGAGTCATTTTCTAAGTTTTTCTTTTTGCTATACCCTTAATTGCTTTTTTCTCCTTCATCTAAGCGTTAATCATCCACAACAAGGGAGATGTCTTAGAGGGGAGTCGGAGGCGTATTCAATCTTCCGTCTTTCCTATATGTTTATTAAGAATGACGTCAGGCTTTTGACATATTTGGGAGTAACCTAAAAACAGACACCTTCGTGTGACTTTGGGTCAAACTTGGTAAGGTAGTCTTCAGTGTTTAAAATGAAGCACTTGCTTCCAAACACTCTAAAGTAATCAAGAGTATGTTTCCTACCTCTCAAGAGTTCATAAGGTGTTTTTCCTAGAATGACTCTAATTAGAATTCGGTTGAGAATGTATGTTGAAGTATCTACGGCGTTACACCAAAAACTTTTGTGGTAACGATTGCTCATTCAACATAGTCCTACTCATTTCTTAAAGTGTCTTATTTTTCCTTTCAACCACGCCATTTGATTGAGGAGTGCGTGGAGCCGAGAAGTTTTGTGTAGTCCCATTGGCATTACAAAACTCACCAAATTGCACCTCATTATCAAATTCCCTACCGTGGTCGGTTCTTACTGACACTATTGTACATCCTAATTGGTTTTGAATTTTCTTACTAAATATTTCGAATTGATATAAGGCTTCGGTTTTATCCTTAAGGAATCTAGTCTAAGTATACCTAGAGTAGTCATCTACTATGACTAAGGTGTAGCGGTTTCCTCCGTAACTCCGTACAACGGATGGACCGAAGAGATCCATATGAAGGAGTTCTAAGCATCTAGTCATTGAGACTATATTCTTAGCTTTGTGACTAGCGTGAGCTTGTTTTCCAATTTTGCAAGCATCACAGAAGTGTTGATCAAACTTAAGCTTAGGTAAGTTTCTTACTAATTCCGTAGATGCTAACAATTAAAGGATACATATATTGGCGTGATCTAATCTCCTATGCCCTAACGTGGAGTTTTCATCAATCGTTGCTAGACAAATTTGATCTTTTGGCTTATTTCCTAATTTCATCACATATTAGCCTTTCTTCCTAATAACTCTACCTATGACCTCACCATCCTTAGTAATTTCACTATTATGTTCAGAGAAAGTTACTCTACACTTATTATCACATATTTATCCTACACTTAACAAGTTTAATCTTAAGTTATCTACATGTTCTACATTATCTATTTTGAGATAGTCATTTGAAATCGTACCTTTGCCAATGATGTTACCGCGAAGATTGCTACCAAAAATAGCATTACCTCCGTTGTATGCCTTGTAGCTTGAGAAGATCTTTCGGTTACCTGTCATGTGTTTAAAGCATCCGCTATCCTTTATCCACTCATCGGGTTCCAAGTCGACTCCAAGACATATCTATTTATATAAGACAATAACTCAAATATTTGGTCCCCAATATCTCATGGGTCTAAAGTTGTTAGTGCTAAACATCCCTTGCATTTGATGCAATTGGTTAGGATGTGGAAATGGAAGACACATTTCCCATGGCATGTAACTTTGGCGTTGGAAATTGTTCCAAGTTACGAGAAAATTATCAGGTTGTTTTTGTAGACCAACGTTCCTTTTTGTTTGCGGTGTCTTAGGATGAGGATAATTGTTATTGACTCTTCTAGGTGGCGGAGTTTTTGATCTAAAATTAGGTTTTGAAAATCTAACTCCGGGTTTTGACAATGGCTTATAAAATTATTTAACTTCATTATCACTAGCAACGGGAACTTTGACGTTGTTTTCTATTATGTGTTTTGGTCTAGGACCCAAAATAGATTTTTGAAAAGACACACTTTTCTCAAATCCAGGCGTAATGACTGGCGGTCCCATAATTTGTTTGGGACCGACTGTACAATATGGGGGTCGCCCATATTTATGGGACCTCTATGAGAAGACGCCTTTTTCTGGGCTTTCACAAATTCTATTTCTTAGTTCCACTTGATAATACTTCAAATGAATTAAACCCTAAACCCAATTTTTCTCAGGAGGGTTTTTGATTACTTAACATTTCATTTAGGCAATGTGTACTCTTTTCAAATTTAGTTAATCTAATAGCTTCCTTTTTGAGTTTTTCATTCTCAATTTTAAGCATATGACACTTTACACATTCGAGATCAACTCCTTTGTTTTTCTCTAGAATACTAAGTTCTTTTTCTAAACAATTTCTAGTGGCTTTTAATCTTTTGTTTTTAGTGATTATCTTTAAACTCATTTTGCACAGTTTATCATATTCATTATCTAAAACTACATCATCTATTGATGTGTTTTCATCACTAAAGTAAGAGGATTCGGAACATACCTCATTTAATGCTTGAGCTACGAGACACGTCTCGTCTTTGACCTTCTCATCATCTTCATCACCGCCATCACTCCAAGAACCTTCGATGAAAGCTCTTTGGTTCTTGTCTTTTGGTGGTTTTGGACATTCTCCAATAAGATGATTTGGATCGCCGCATCTAAAGCATTTTCTATCACCTTTACCATTCTTGTCATCACGGCTTCTTTGGAACGTCTTTTTTCATTCCGAGGTTGTCTCACGAATCTACCTCTTCTCTTAAAGAACTTTTTGAAGTCTCTAACCGCCATGGCGTATTCTTCATCTTCACTTCCGAAAGTCGAACACTCCTCATCACTAGATTATTTCTTAGCCTTTAAAGCAAGAGATTTTCTTTCTCCCTTAGCTTTGACTATTTTAGAATCTTTCTTGATGATCATCTCGTGAACTTTGAGATTCCCGATGAGTTCATCAAGTGATAGTGATGTTAAGTCTTTTGACTCTTCAATCGCCGTGACCTTTGCTCTCCATTTAGGATGTAGAGCCCTAAGAAACTTCCTAACATAATTCTTGCTAGAATAACCTTCATCAAGATCTTTTAGACTAGTAATGATAGTGTTAAATCTAGCAAACACACTATCTATAGATTCGTCTTCAGAAATGACAAATTGTTTATATTGTTGTACCAAAAGGTCCATCTTGTTATCTTTGACTTGGTTATTACCTTAATGGGTGATTAAAAAAGTTTTCCAAATTTCTTTTGCTGTATTACACATGAAAATTCTTTCATATTCTTTTCTTGATAAAGCATTGTAAATAACCTTTTTGGCTTCGTTATTTTTTGCAAGCTTCTTTTTAAGATCATCACTTTGTTTTTCAAAAGGGATAACCTCATCTAATTTGGTTTCCGGATTTTGTTGAATAGGTTGAAAATCACCGTTAGTAGTAACATGCCAAAGATCAAGATCTTTTTATTTAACATATGTTATTTGTTGGAATCCATAGATCGATCCAAGCTTTAAAATACAATATATTTTAAAAATCTTGAGTGACCTTGCTTTTGATACCAATTATGGAAACTAGAAGGGGGGGGTTGAATAGTTTACATGTTTATTTTACGTTTTAAAAGTTTGCTTTCAAAATACTTAGATTCGAGTTGTATGTTCTACCAATCAACAATGTAAATATCTAAACTAATACTAAATAACAATACAACAATATAAAGAGATGTCGAGAAGGAACAAATTCAAACCAAGACACCAGATTTACGTTTACACGTGTCTTCGTTATTTTCCGTACACTAAGCTAAAAAGTCGAGATCTAATTTTTGCTAGTAACCAATCTACCACTGTCTCAAAACTATATAATCACAGGATCTACACTATCGGACTTTACACACAATCTGAATCACACAATTACACAAGATCATTACAATAGAGATTTGATACTTAGAAGAAGAGAGGAGAGATCACTAAATAACAATTCGTTTCTTGGCGAATACGAATGTTCTTCTCTTGCACTTGATAGAGATGAGAGGAGAGATGAGAAGAAGATATTGGATCACTTAAAACCAGATCAAACAATGTTAGTGATTAAGAGATTTAGTGAGAGAAAGAAAGTTTTTAGAGAGAGAAAGAAGACTAGAAAATTTTGTGCAAAGAGGTATATTTTTTTGCCAGAAATAGTGCAGTATTTATAGACACGATTTCCAACGGCTAGCTGGCGGCGGTCCCAGCGGTCCCAGATATATCTGGGTGCCACCAGACCTATAAGGGGGCCGCCACAAGACTCCGCTCCCGTTTTTGTCTTTTTGTGGGGAAGGTTGTATCTGGTATGGAAGCTTCCATTTTGAGAGAAAAATTAGAATTTCAAATAAAACTTATCTTTTAATTAAAAAGTATTTTGTATATTTATTTTTGTGAAAATACTTTTGTAAAAATGTGATGGTTAAAAAAATTATTTTCTTGATCACTAATCATGCTTAATGATTTGTTTGTACATACTTTAAGTGATCACTAATCTTAGAAATGAAATTTTACGATTAATAATTTGTAAACGTTTATTTTTATCGTAAATGTTTTTACATTTTGTTATTATCAAAACAATGAGAGGTTGAAAAATATAAATAACGTTTTTAGACATTATTTGTATTAACATAGTGATTTATATACTTAATAATACGATGTACATTATCGAGTCAAACGTTACCACGACGATACGATTACTATTACTTAATTTTTGGAAAAACATAACGAAAGTATTTAATAAACACTTATGCATTATTCGTATTTCTCTACTATTCCGATTCTAAATCGAAACCTACATTCCTTAGGACGTGTTCGAGTACCATCGTTCCATTCCGTGTGATCTTTATTCTAGCTTATTCATTACTTCACTTCACCAATCAAGATGAGTTCATAGCCCCACTTTTACTCGTTTTGAATAAATGTTTTACAACTTTGGGGTGAGAAACATCGCTTGTTTTTCTTAAACCGGACACAAGTACTTTACGTTACTTTTCCTGTTTACGTGTTGCCTAAGTAGCGAATAGACCACTAATGCCCGAACTATCATGAACCATTAATTTCTTAACCAACCGATTAGTTAAGTGAGCGCGAATGTTATAAATAGATCTATTGGGACTAATTATTCCTATCAGGGTAAGTAGCACTTCCTATCCACGGGGCACCCGATTAAACGGATATATACCATGTCAGACTTCGTTAGGTGATCTTGGTCAGATACCTGTAGGGCAGAAATTTCAATTTGGCATATTATATGCAACGTGAATTGAGCTTCGGTGTCATGAGCTTAGCGCAACGTAAATACCATTTATGTGAAGTTGTATCTTTTATAACTGTCACATACATTTTAAAAATCTTGTGGTCCACTATAACTACGTTTGAATTAAACCTATGGATTCACCAACATTATGTTGACGTTTTAAGCATATTTTCTGAGGTGCTTAGCTTGGATTTTCAAGTTGTGCCATTAGAAGTCTATGTGCAATGTGGCTTCGACTGATTTCAAGACTATCTTATTTCATACTCATTGTCTTTGTCAAAACTTAATATTGCTTCCGCTACGTTTTCATATTGCTTCCGCTATGTTTTAAATCAATTTGAATGGGTTTGTAGGACTTAATTACTTTTAAATTTATGCAAAGAGTTATAACTTTTTCTAAAACGTACCCCTTTAGAGGTCGTTTTCTATGCTTTGTACTTGAGATATGCATAACGTCACGCCCCCAGACACGTATTTCGTTCAGGCCCCGTTGGGGGTGTGACAGTTACATCAGACTTTACAAACTCTGTTTTGCGGGTTTGCCTTGTAGATGCTTCACTATTTGTGAAACCAAGTCCGGTTATATCGTTTGGTGATTTCTGGACACTTAATATTTCATCGACACAATGAGCGTTTTTCTCAAACTTTGTGAACTTATAGTTTTTCTTAATAAGCGTTTCTTGGGTAAGTTTGAGTTTTTCAATTTCAAGCCCTAGCTCTTGACAAGATATTCAAGCCCGTCTCTCATCGAGTAATAGAAGACATGGATTTCGGCCCGTCTCTCATCGAATTCTGCTAACTGGAGTTGTTGGGTGGCTAAGCCATTTGATGTTTTCATGTAATTTTGGTTTTTGGTTTGGCAGTAGCTTGTTTCCTGCTTGGTTCTTTGTTTTCTAGACTGTTTCTCTTGAGGTCTCCTCCTTGGAGCCTCTTGTTTGTATAATTATCAGCTTTTCAATTTTTTTCGCAATTTAGCACTATTATAATAAAAAGAAGCACTATTATAAGGCTACCCGGAGTGGGCGTGAACTTACCGAGTGAGCCACCCACTCACGGGCGAACACCCAAAACACCCCATAAAGACTCACACGTGAGTTTGGAAAAAAGCGAGCAGCAATGGTGAGCCACTCACCATGCGTGAGTGGTAAACTAACGTTCTTTTAAAAAATTTATCCCCAACTCTATAAATAACATACCATTTTATTTTTTAACTAAAATTTATCCTCACACTTTATAAATAACACCCCATTTTAACTAAATTATCCCCACTCTATAAATAACACCCTATTTTAACTAAAATTTATCCCCACTCTATAAATAACACCATTTATACCCTCTTTCACTATATATATCCATTTCACAACTTAAAATAAAACACCATTTTCACACACATTCTTTTAAACTCTCTCAAATAACACCCTATATTCACACACATTATTCAAAACTCAAAATAACCGCCGAATGGCTACTGAACCAAACGATGTGAGACGAACTACCATTAGACAACTACGTCAAGAACTTGTAGCTGATGTCGAACTGGCGCACAATTTGTTGTTTGAGTTGAATTGGTACCTGGATCAAATGCATAGCTGTGGTCCGGAAATGTTGAGGGTGGAGTCACTGCTTGATAATCCCCTCATCAAGTACAGTTTCACTCTGGAAAGGGCGGCCCATGTCGATATAACAAATTCAAGCAACTTGGTGGCGGCCAGGAACGCATTACTTCAAACCATTGCTGAGAAGGAAGAAATGATTGACTATTATAGAACAGTGTAATGGTTCGAACCATGTTTTAGTTTTTTTTATTTGGTACACTTGTTTAACGTTTTTAATTTATAAATAAAAGTTTCAGTGATTGAATAAAAGTTGTTAATTTCGTAGGCTTTATGTTTTTAATTTCGTACATTTACGTTTTTAGTTTATGAATAAACATATTTTAATAAAAAAAAATGGGTATGAAAGTGAGTGTGAAGGAGAGAAAGCGAGAGAAGAGAGAAAACCGATGTATTGATGTGGATGATGATTGAGTGCATAACACCCCTTTAGCATTATGAAAGGAAATACTGACGTGGGGAATGATAACATCATGCACTAGCATTTTTAATGGGTAATGATTTGCACACTCAAATTATATGTATCTTGTCATTTATGCCCTTACATCACTTAATAAAGTGTGCAAATATTAGGGATATAATAGGCATAACACACATTTTTTGAGTGTGCCAATCAAATTATGAAGTGTGCAAATCATCTCCCATTTTTAATGGTCCACCAAATAGAACCATCCTTTTAAATATTTAAATATTGCTGCCAATGACATGCGCCAGCACATTTTCTTTTCTGTGTTCCTATATATATATGTAACAACCGAGTATGCATTTCTATATAAATCCTCAAAAATAACAAAACTAATACATTGCATATACATACTTAGCTTCATCCATGGATCAGGTGGATATCCGGACTCACGGCATGGCCTCATCTCTAGATTTCGATACAAGGTCGCTTCGTAAGCTCCTGGATGGTGGGAGAAATAATGAGTTGGAGTATATGTGGAAAATGATGATAAAAAGCGACTTGTTTTGTCCGAGAGAAAGGGGTGGCAAAGTGTTTATTTCGCCGGATTTCAACCAACCCATGGAGCAACAAAGAGAGATGACGATGAAAAGAATCGATTACTTAAGGGAACAAGGAGCATTTGATGGGTGGCTTACTCGGAAAGGCCCTGAGGCTGAGTTATGGGGATTTACTCGTGCCGACGCAGTTAGTTATTTTGATCACTCTCTAGCGATTAAGCTTGGTGTTCATTTCTTTTTATGGTAAGTCTCAAATTCTCATTTATTAAATCGTGTTTAATTAAGAAATGACTTAATGCTGATATTATCAATTGTCCAACACTTTACACCTGACTTTCTTTCATATTAAGTCAATTAAGTCGAATTCAAACACCATGATAGGGGAGTCACTCAATACGCTATATTAAGTATTTCCTTTATCACTCCCACATCATATATTGTTCCTGTCAACCATTGTCGAAATCCGACTAATTGACCTTTAGTTACACATCACATAACAATAACTTCTAAAAAAAGTGTCTGAGTTGGTTTGTTGAAAATATGTTGAGAACATACAAAATTCTTTCGTAATTTTTCTCAAGTTAATTCATGAAAACCATTGGCCAAAATTAATAACAGATCCAAGTGTCTTTCTGTATGTTATAGAAGGTGAAATCAATGTTCACGTTGTATGAGGAAATCAATGTCTTTCTGTATGTTACAGAAGATTAAATAATAAAATATTGAGTTCTTTCTAGGCTGGATGGAGTAGTAACACCCAACTCACCTTACACCTCAGCGCCACGTCAGTTTTCTCTCTCCAACTTTACCACTCGCATTTCAACCGTAATAACAACTCACATTTCAACTAAATTCACTTTTCATTAAAATACCCACTTTATATAAAATATATCCCATTAAATACCCACACACACTCACAAACCAAATAAAATAAATTAAAAAAAATAAAATGGTTCCACTTTGTTACCACTCACCTCCGAATTGGCATGAAGTCGCGCGTGAGTTTGGACGGTCGGCATAAAAGTCACCATGGTGAGTGAGGTTCCCAATGGTGAGTTTGTTCCTACTCCATCCAGCCTTCAACGATAGAATGCAACCTCTTTTAAATAATAAGATTAAATCATAAAATATTAAATTCTTTGAAACGGTTACGTGCAACCGTTTTGAATATTAAGATTAAATTATAAAATACGAAGCGTTTATATCTGTGTATTGTATCAAACTTGTTTTTTTTAGAAAAAAATGAATTTTAACTTTTGAAGCATCATATAAAAAAAAATAAGAATTCTAAAACGTATCTTGGCATTTTTAACATTGTAATAAAAATCAAAATATTAAAAAGTTTCACCCTTCAAAACAATTAAACTATTATAACCTATTTATACATAAAAATTTGAAATATAAAAAGAATTATCGAGTCTTATTTATGGTTCTACATCCTCGTTATATCCTCTTATTTTGCTCTCAACACTCAGCTTACGAATTTACTAATACGTTATTTTAGTATGATGAGAACCTTTTAATTAAAATAATGGTAAAAAGTATAGATACTTTTAAGAGACAACATACCCATCTTAGATGAAAATGGATCTTTGATTTTTAAAGGATTCTATCAATCATCTTCTTCCTTTGTGAACTTGAACTTGTTCATCATCAAATCTTGACCTATTTTTAGATCATTAAGATATCAACCTGGAAGAAAAAAAGAAACACGTTAAATGTTTGAGTAATGTGTATAAAGTTATTGCAATTGGGAAAAACTATGTAAGAATAATCATTTAGCATATATGGTAACTATTGCAATTGGAGCTCTATTTATAATGAGGTTCTATGATTTGTTTGTAAGTTGTATTATAATTGATAGAAGAAAAATAGATGAATTAAATGCAAGTAGATAATTTATTGCCATTTAAAAAGGAAGTTTTATGTTACCACATTATAGGTCACCACATCACCAAATGTTACTTTTCATCTCAAAGTCATTTATACATCATTAAGACTTATAAATCATTAACACTCCACATTAAGTAACACTACATTAATATTAAAGGTAAAGGCTATAGAATACCAACGTACTCTTCAAAATTTACCGTAATGAACAACTTACTTTTTTATTATCGATACCACCAACTTACATTTAAATTTTGTTTCAACTTGAACAAAACGTTTGTACCATTAGTTATTATGTGGCAACGTTAGTCCATTTAGCTAACGATCGTTTGAGGAAGTTGCAAAAATCGTCCCTGTGGTTTTCATATATTTTTTTTCAAAATTTTTTTCTTTCGAACCATTTTTTTCGAAAAAATTTTTTTTGAAATTTTTTATCGAAACTTCTTTTTTTTCGAAATTTTTTTATGTTTCGAAATTTTTTCGAAAATTTTTACACACATTTTTTCGAAAATTTTTATAAAAAAATTCGAACAAAATTTTATACACAAAAATATTTTGAAAAAAAAAGAAATTGTTTATGTGTATAAATTTTTTTTTTTGAACCATTTTCTTTCAAATTTTTTTTATCGAAACTTCATTTTTTTTGAAAATTTTTTATGTGTATAAATTTTTTTTCGAATTTTTTTATAAAAATGTGTATAAAAATTTTCGAAAAAATGTGTGTAAAAATTTTCGAAAAAAAATTCGAAACATAAAAAAATTTCGAAAAAAAAGAAGTTTCGATAAAAAATTTTGAATTTTTTTTTTCGAAAAAAATGGTTCGAAAGAAAAAAATTTCGAAAAAAAAATATATGAAAACCACAGGGACGATTTTTGCAACTTCCTCAAACGATCGTTAGCTAAATGGACTAACGTTGCCACATAATAACTAACGGTACAAACGTTTTGTTCAAGTTGAAACAAAATTTGAATGTAAGTTGGTGGTATCGATAATAAAAAAGTAAGTTGTTCATTACGGTAAATTTTGAAAAGTACGTTGGTATTCTATAGCCTTTACCCTATGAACACTCCGATAAATAATAAGGTGAAATTACAGTATTACAGAGAGAGAACAACCGTTTTAAATACTACTAACATATTTTATACTTCTCTTTATTAACTGGTATATATAATTTTTTCTGAATAATTTAATACATTGAATTAAAAATCATTTTAAAAAGTTCGTTGTAAGATACTTTTTCTTTGTTTTTGTTTTATGAGTTTCTGTCGTCATGTCGTCGATCTTGTTCACACAACAAGATTTAAACTTTTGACATCTTTTGATACTTAACAAACACTTTAGCACTAAACCACATTGGAGAACGACAAGTTTTTAAAGATTTAAATATACTTAACGTGACAAAAGTGTAGCAGCCTGCAGGGACAATAGAAAATGTGGAATTATTTCTTTTGCAATATTTGCGACCTAATTTAAATTTTAAATAAATAGTATATATTAAAAAAAACTACATAAATCATAAAATATGCAATTCTGCCTTATTGCATGAAACATGCATCTAACAATAATAATATTTTGCCGTCTTAACCATGTTAAATAATCATATGTATTTCAGGGGTGGTGCAATCAGTTACATGGGAACAAAACGACATCACGATAAATGGCTAAAGCCAACCGAAACTTATGAAGTGAAGGGTTGTTTCGCAATGAGCGAGTTAGGGCATGGAAGTAATGTACGTCAAATTTAGATGTATAGCTTAATACATTACTTCACTGTGTTCTCGAGTTATTTCATTAAAGAAAAGGAAAGGAAAGTGAAAATGAAATGGCCCATGTTGTGTTCTTGAGTATTACTTAAGAAAGGAAATGGAAGGAAATGAAAGGAAATCTAGTATATTATGGAAGGAAAGTGTTTCCTCCCAATTTTAGGAGGAAAATGTTTCCTTTCCTTTTCTTTCCTTTTCTTTAATGAGATAACTCGAGAACACAGCGTTAGAGCACACGGTGTCGTGAGCCATGCTATGGGGTACAGTAGCATAGCTTGGATGGGGGGTGTTTTATTTTTCCGGACTTAAAATGGGTTTTTTGTTTTCTTATTAAAAACCTTTATAAACAGTGAATTTTTTATATGTACCCTTAAACTTTGAAGAGTCTATATAATTAATCTAGATTATTGAATAAATTGCAAATTTAATCTTAATTAATTTAATTATAATATTTTTATGTAACTTGTTTATATATAAATGTAAATTGTGTTTTTAATTAGGAAAATTTATATGGTTTAAAATAGAAAAATAAAATTAAATAGCAGGTTCCAAGAAAAGTGTTTTGACTTGATTTAAGAGCGTGGGTGTCTCAAGAAATGTGTTACTTTTGGTTTTAGCTCTTTGAAAAAGGAAAATGGTATGTATTGTAAATCACAATATCCAAATAATTGCAATTTTTAGTTTTATCTAATGTATTTTTATTTAATCTGGAATTCTTTCAATAAATAAAAAATTAGTTAGTTAAGAAAAAATTAAAAAAGAAAATAAATTGTGCGTTTTAGAAAAGGCGTTTTGACTTGAGTCATGAGGGAGTGTGTTTTTCGATGTGTAACTGAAAAGAGATGTGAAAGGGGAAAAAGGTGACGTGGCATGACGTGACACTCAAAAGGTGTCATGACTTGAGCCATGACACTGAACGCTCTAAGGAAGAGTAATTTTGGATGTATGAGTGAAGGGGTTATGTGAAAAAGAAAAAGTTGATTTCACACTAGAATGTGCTTTAGCTTAAGTTATGTCACTCTGTGCTTTTATAACATTATGCAAGTAGGTGAAAGTTTAGTTGAGTATATTGGAAAATTTTGAGAATTCTTTTGAGGAATTTAAAAATCAAACTAGAACAAAAGAAAACAATCTACCATGTGCATGTAATATAATATGGGTTTAAGTAATTTAATTTTTGACATTTTTTCTATAATTAGGTCAGAGGCATTGAAACAGTGACTAGATATGATGCTAAAACTCAGGAATTTGTCATTAACACTCCTTGTGAATCTGCCCAAAAGTATTGGATTGGAGGTGCAGCTAAAGTAAGATATAAATCATATATTTACACGAATTTAGTTTTATTAGCTCGATTAACTAGCTAATCATTCTAATCATATGGTCTCAGCATGCCACGCACACAGTCGTTTTCTCACAGCTCGAAATCAATGGTGTGGATCAAGGAGTGCATGCATTCATAGCCCAAATCAGAGACCAAAATGGAAACATATGTCCAAATGTTCGTATTGCAGACTGTGGTCATAAAATTGGTTTAAATGGTGTTGACAATGGTCGTATCTGGTTTGATCGTTTGCGAATACCTAGAGAAAACATGTTAAATTCTGTTGCTGATGTTTCAATAGACGGGCAATATTTGAGTTCAATAAAAGATCCACTTCAGGTTCATTATTAGTTAAATTTCATCTAGTAGAGTTTTATTCCAAGTTTCAAAAACTTGAAATTTTGGCACTGCTGCACATAAACTTTTATCTTGATTTCAAGAGATTGCAGCCTTTTATGGCCCCCCCTGACATCTGGCCGTGTGATTTATTGCATCGAGTTCAGTTTAATCGCAACAAAGGAATTGGAACTTTGGAAGCTAGGCAATCGATAATCAAACATTAATTAACAATTGTACGTCTATGTTCGTTCAAATTTATTCTAACTACGAGTTGTTTGTTTTTAAGATTTGGTATAGCAACGCAATAAGATACACACTGTCAAGGAGAGCCTTTCACTTAACCAAAACGAACCTGACGTCTTTCTGCTTGATTATCCAAGTCATCGAAAGAGATGTATGCCCTCTTCTGCAAGAGACTAAGTTCCATGATATATAAACTCATACATTTCATGTATATGTTTGTTTAAAGTATGTTCTTGTCTTATTTCTTGATGTTTTGCTTGCAGATATGTGATGAGTTTTGCTCTCAACTATTTGAAGATGTTATATGTGAAAAGGACACCTGAATCAATTAAAACCGTCCATATTGTATCTAGCGCATTCAAGGCTGTTTCAACATGGCATTGCATGCGAACACTACAGGTTTTAAGCTTTTAACTGTTTGCTTGTGCCATCATGTATTTAGATTATTATTTATCCGTACATGTACTGAATTTAAACTTATGGTTTGGGCAGGAATGTCGTGAAGCTTGTGGTGGGCAAGGTATAAAGACCGAAAATCATGTTGGTCATTTAAAAAGCGAGTATGATGTGCAATTGACTTTTGAGGGGGACAACAATGTCCTCATGCAACAGGTACACAATTCATATCGCTGTAAATTGCATAGTTACTAGTTAGTTTTTAAAGATGAATTGATAGCGTCGACAAATAATTAATACTACGTAATATCGATCATGATGATTCTTCCTTTGCATATGTGGGAACTCAGGTTAGTAAGGCACTCCTAGCAGAATTTATGGCAGCAAAGAAAAGGAACAAACCTATTAACTGTTTTGGACTGGAACACTTGAACAAACCTGTTCCAATCATCCCTTCTTACCTCACAAGCTCTACAATTAGAAACGCTGAATTCCAGGTACTAATTAGTTCAAAAAATATTTGTATATTTTCAGACTTTTAACTATTAATGCTGAATCAGTTTGATTGAAAAAAATAAATTGCAGAAAGACATATTCTGCTTGCGAGAGAGAAATCTATTGCAACGTTTTGTTACACAAGTCTCCCAGCACAAAGCTCAGGGAGAAAGCTGCTTAGAACATATATTCACAGTGGTGAGCCAACTAAATGTCTTTTTTTTCTTTTAAAGGCAGCCAATTACTAAATGCCTTAATTCTTGATATCTATTTTTCTATTGATCTTTAAGTTTGTTATATCATTCTGTGGTCAGACATATCAACTAGCGGAGGATTTGGGTAGAGCCTTCTCAGATCGTTTAGTTCTACAAACATATCTTGATGTTGAAGCGAGAATTCCTGAAGGTTCTTTAAAGGTAATAAGACTCTAAACGACAAACTCCATACTTTATCTTAGTTAAGACCAAATCTAACTATTGATGTTATCATCATGTTGTTAAATGCAGAACGTATTAGGCCTAATGAGATCGATGTACACAACAATTGTGATGGACGAAGATGCATCGTTTCTTCGATATGGAAACTTATCGATAGACAATGCCGCAACTGTTAGAGAAGAGGTTCTAAAACTATGCGGTGAATTAAGACCACATGCACTTAATTTGGTCACTTCTTTTGGAATTCCTGATGCTTTCTTGGGACCAATTGCTTTCAATTGGCTCGAGGCCAACACATGGTCTTCGCTTTAAACATTATTATATATTACGAAATCATACTTGCCGGAGGTCTTTCTGAAAGGAGTCTCTCTACTTTCGGGTTTACCCGAGAGTATACGTAGGATTTGTCTACATTCTACCTCCCAAATATCCTGCTCCGACGGAATTGGGTATGTTGTTGTTGTTGTTGTGTACGATGTATGATTATAAGCTTTTTGTATTGTATGCTTTGCAATACATATGTTGTAAAACCAAGTACCTGAAGTTTAATTGAAACAACAAGTCTTTATGGTTAGTTGTATAGTATAGAATATTATTAGAATGTTTTTTTATTACTATTGGTAGTGTAATTGATTTATCTATGTTTAATTGGTTAGGCCGGGTGTAATTGTCACCATAGTCATCACCGTTATCTCAGCATTTATTCTTTTAAACATACAATTATTTTTTTTCTGAACAACAAATCAATTCACATTTATAACAAAAAGAACACTAACAAAAAGCTAGAAGTACGAAAGTGATTTTAACTAATATGTCCGACTACTAAACTTTCCTCCTCTAAACTTAATCTAAGAAAAAGAAAACAAACGAATGTTATCCAAAATGTCACATTTAGTCGTAGATTGAGAGTAAAAGATGAAAGTATTTCGATAACGCCATATCACCCATAAAGAAGCCACGATAATGACAAAAATACGCTGCTTCTTCGTTAAAGATGCAGACCACGAGCTCAACCACGCTCGCCAATCATCGATAGAATCAAATTGAGGCATAGATGTCATACCACACACGAACGAGCTCCCATATGCTTCGAGTAATATCACAAACAAAAAAGATATTGATTGGACTCAACGCTTCCATGACATGACGGACATAAAATCTCTTGAATTTCCATACCTTAGGAAGAAAGATTCAACTGGTGAGGAAGTCTATCCAAGATCAAACGCCAAAGGAATATGTTAACTTAATGGGGGAAGCATTTTTTCCCATATCGTCGAGGAAATCAAAGAAGGCAGAAAATAAACATCTAAAACTCGACGCGTGACTCCAACAGAAAACATACCATCATTCGCTAACGACCAAACACATGCATCTGATACATAAGTTATCTCCATATGTCCAATCTCAACCATTAACTCATTAAGAGAGGACATATTACGAGTCCGCAACTCCGATCTAGACCAATTCCAATACCATTCTCCATTAGAGATACGATCAATAACCAAATAATCCTTGTTTCTCTCCAAACGAAATAAGCGATTGTATCAAAGATACAGAGGATTATCCCCAACCCATGTCCTTCCAAAAACGAATTAAGGTGCCACAACCCACCTTAAACCATAACAAATCAGTTATAAGAACACCACTCGAATGCAGATGATTAGAAGAACCAACTATCTTAGCCCATAAACCATTTATTTTGCATCCTTGTTGATCAAATCCACCCTTTGTGCCCATGCAGAGCCTTAATTAAATGAACCCATAAAGCATTTAGATTAAACGCCAGCCTCCATCATCATTTTTGAAGCAACGCAAGGTTAAATCATTTCAAACTACCGATACCCAAACCGCTTTTATCAAACGAAGTCATAACATTTAACCACTTAATCCAAGCAAGTTTTTTTTATTTCTTGAGAACCTCCCCAAAAAAACGAAGCACAAATACTCTCTATACTCTTCAAACAGTTTCAGGCACTTTGAAGATAGAAAAATAATAAATCTCGAGGCTTCCTAACACCGATTTTATTAACGTTAGACGACCACCAATAGAAAGAAGATTGGACTTCCATGATGACAACTTGTCATGAAACCGTTCCATTACTTTCTTCAAGTTTGTCGTATGATTCGTATTAGAACCGATAGGTAACCCGAGATAAACAAACGGGGAAGTACCTGATTCACATCGTGTTATACTCGCCATATCATTCACCTCATTTGATGAAACATCAACACCATAAATATTAGATTTATGAATGTTTATTTTAAGACCCGGTGCCAAGTAGAAAACCTGTAAGACACGAATAATATTATCTATATCTTGAGAGCTCCATTCCGTGGTAATTTAACATCATCGACATAGAATAAATGAGACAGATGCACAGCAGAAACATCAAACTTAATACCTCAAATCAAACCAGAACTAACCGCATTGGATAAAGCAATATGAAGCCCATTCATCAAAAATAAAAACAAGAACGTAGAAAGCGGATCCTCTTGTCTCAGACCGCGTTAAAGCGAAAATTCTGAAATTGGATGATGTGTCGTTGTGTGTAGGTAATTTATTAGAGTAATTTATATTTTGCCGACTTTACCTAAAACAACACTTTAATGGGCAGTGTACCCGATCAGATGGAGTTTCGTGGTAAGTAGGGTGTCGATCACTAAGAGCGAGAACTAATATTTTATTTTATCAATATTTTGGTTAACTAAACTAAGTTAATTTAAAATATGTTAATTCTATTCTATGTTAAACCTATGTTAATCCTAATTCTAACGGATAAAATGAGGGGTTTCAGCCTGAGAGACTGGCACAGGTTTGTGGTAACTTAGATCAATTTAAGACACAATAACACACGCAAGCAGACAGACAAAAGATAGAAGAGCGGTCTAGCCAAATATAAGAAAACTGTATTAACCATGATTAATCTAATTAAAACGTTGGTTTGTTTATTAAATGCAATGAATTCTTATCTCGAGGCGGCATATCATTCTTAAGACTTAGGCGTTACTTCTTCCTAAGACCTAGACACGTAGAATTCTATCACAATTAAACACATCTGCATAAATCATCCTATTTGCTGATTATAATCTATCAAGGGGTTTTAAAGCAATTGATGATCTTGTTACAACAATAGTCATAAGAGACTTTACACACTTAAGGCTATTGGCAATTTTTTTATAAATATAGTCCACTGGCCATGTCTTTACCAATTGATTAAGAACGTAATCATTAAATCCCAAGGTCACGTACCGGGTCCAAGCTAAGCTCACAAATATAAAAGCAAAGATAGGTATTATTTGTGATCATATTGGTCTAGATATATAAATCACTATATGGAGAGCCATCCCGACATCTAGCTAACGTGGTCGGTATCACTAGATCCAGTTGAATGATAGGTCACATACAAAAGCACGTAAACAAGTATAAATTGATAAACATAAACAAGCAATCAACGATAAATTAAGCATTCGAGATAAACAAACCAAACATTTAAATCTTCATAATAATGGCTAATACCCAAAGGTGTATTAGCCCTAAAATTATACATAATTACATGAGTAAAATTAATTCAACCAAGGTAAAACTAATCGAGGTTAAACGTATGATACAAAAATCGAACGATTATAAAGTATATGTGATTACAAAGTGTTTCCTATGGAATTAGTTAGCTTTGCTTGACCTCTTTTGCTCTTCTTGTCTTCTGAAAATCGACTTTTGTGGTTAAGGTATCGAAAATATGATCAAGCACACTAAAAACCCGTTTTTAGGTTTTCTATTTATATTGTCTGGAATTTGGTCGATACGGCATATCAAGATATATGGATACAATGTATCGGGGTTTCTTGGAGTATAGACCACGTTTGATATTTTCCAGAATATTTTATTACTTTATATTGAATATAGCATATAGAAGTCTCTTGGATATGGCGTATTGGACTTTATATCTTCGTGGTTTCTTGTGAAGTAATGCACGTACGTCGTTCTTTCTTGTTGGATACGGCGTATAGGATGTCAAAAATAGAATTTTAAATGTCTTGGTTATGCCTCCAGAATGCGTGCCTTTTTGCTAATCTTCACCAAGTACTCCATTATTACTGCAATTCCCAAATACAAACGATTAAGTAACAATTGTTTCAATAATTATACAAAATGGGTTATTTACATGGGATAAATAATGCTATAAAAGTGACGTTATTTGATGTCATCAAATATTCCCCCACTTGAATCCTACTTGTCCTCAAGTAGCCTTTAGAAGTTTATGAAAATGTATCCTTAAGGATTTTTTTTTTCCGTTTTTAGTCATATATAGTTGATCAATTACAAGTACTAAACAACACCTCACGAAATAGGAAGATGAAAACACTTAAATCACTCAACTAATCTATGTGGTAACTACACACACACACACACATATATATGTAAAGGTAAAATGGTTTTTTATGATAAGGCTTAGGATACACATCTTCACCACTAGAGCTAAGGAGTAACAAGTTTATAAAGGTAAAATGGGTTTTTATGATAAGGCTTAGGGTTGATCACTCTATCTAATCTAACCGATACCAATATTCCAGAAGAGAGACAAAGACTACACATACACACCCGTAACAACGGGATAGACACATGTGACTGCTCACTCCCATCTCGAATAAGCTAAAGAGTAGGACTACTAAAGTGATATAGGGTATGGATCTTCTAACTTTCACCAAAAGTAATAAACCAACAAGGTGGCTGAATCACACATGCATGACTCGATCACATCCTCACTCGAATAAAACCTAAGGTTAATCATTAGGAAAAGGGAAATAAATTGTTGTTAAATAAAAATTACGAAACAAATAGATTAAGTCCAAACAAATAAGGCACAAGTTGCTAGACACTTTCCTGGCCATTACCATGAATAAGACACACCTATATACAAACGTCTCGATCAATGATAAAAAACAACAACCTAAGTTGGCGTTCCCGTAACGGTCAACTTCCCATTCATCCCATAATTTACATACTTTTACAAGACAAGTGGCGATATCTACCACTTTATACAAAACTTTACATCGTTGACTTTTTATACGTATCAACGAATAATCGATCCTTTAAATAATTCCATCGGTTTAAGCTTTAACAAATCGACTATCTTCAAATTTTTCCTCCTCTTTTTTGTTGCAATTTTCTAATTTTTTCAATTTTTTAATCAATACGTACTACGAATCTTGGTGTAATTTCACCATCTTCACGATCATAATAACTCCAGATAATTTTCTTAGATGATTCTTCATTCTTCGGACGTACCAATAATTCTGATGATAGTAAAAATACATGAGTTTTGACTACTTTTTACATTCCGATTGCAATGTGCAAATTTTTCCAAACCATACCGGAGATAGAAATTGACACAAGACATAGGAAATACATACTTTACACTTTAAGCAACTAGCAACTGATAAATGAACTTAATCTAACAGGGTAGGCTAAGGTGTAAAGGTGTAACGAAACAAATATTTTGTGTTTATCCTAAAGGATTGACTCTACAAGTTTTTCTAGGGGTATCTTACTCTTAAAATGAGAGTAAACAAAGGGTTTATACGGGAGTTAACTAACCAGTGTAGTTAGTTAATAAAACAACATGTATAGGCTTTTTGGGTGTAACCCTATAAATTTATCAATTTAAACAAGTTACTCTATGTAAATCCATAGTACTCATTATTGCGGTCTCGAATAGATATACCAAGCCAAGTTCTAAAGTCTACAACATCACCGGCACACTCATATTTTTGTAGAATTTAGTGTATACATTTGGAAACGGATAAGGCTTAATCCTCATAATATCTAATAAGGGTTAATGTGTGCAGGTTATGTAACCAGTAATTTCATAAAAGTATGCTTGATTTTTTTAAATTTGAGCATAATTTAAACATTTTAATGTGAAAAATAGGACAAGTATCATTCTAATTCCCATCCCCTACTTAAGTTATACAACATCCTCGTTGTATAGATAAAACATTAAAAACGGGAAATAAAAGAATTAGAACGAGAAACTCCCCTGATGCTTTGCTCGGTGGATTCTCCAAGTTGAGTTTATGAGCAAGAATCTATGTTGTGAATGTAGGATTTAATCCTATCAGCACACATTAGATTCCAGATTCTAGATACTTTACCAACGTTGTCGTTTTCTTTCCAGCAAGGTCCTGTATTAAGCATAAGAAAACAAGTGCAATTTTTTCCTCCATGTATTCGTTGGTTAGACTTTGAAATAAAAACCTAAAACTATACAGGAAGTCGATACGCCGTATCCATTCCCCAAGATACGCCGTATTGAAACCTGTATTAAAATCCTAAGGTGTTGGTCAGTCGTCTAGTACGCTGTATTCATTTAATGAAAACGTCGTATAGACTGAACTAACAAAAAAGTTTAAAGTGCAGAAAAATAAAGAATGGATAACGTCCAGGTAGTCAATACGCCGTATCCATGGAGTTTGGATACGTCATATAGACAGTCTGGGAAGATAAACTTGATAAGAAAATTGAAAATACATTCCGGGTTGTCTCCCGGCAAGCACTTTTGTTTACAGAAAAGTCTTTAAGTTAGACTTGCCCCAATTTAATCCCATCCTTGTAAAACAACTTAGGATCGAACGGGATGCCAAACGGCACATATAAATTCTTAATAAGATTAAATAGCATCCCGTTGTTAAGATAATTACAAGTCACGATATTAACATTTAATTCCTTGATAAAATTTTTAGTTTTGAAAAATTTATTAGATGTATCATGACTTGTTTCCAAAAGCTTATTTGACCCACACGTGCATAGGCACCATCATCGGTATTTATTACATTACCCCGCGAAGATTGTTTAATATCTATTTTATCATCATCATTATCATCATCCGATTTTGAATCGTTGGGATAAATTACGTTAAAAGGAAATAGATCATTAAAGTATAAAACGTTTTGTTCCTCTTCATCACATTTGGACAATGATGTTTCGTCTTTCAAATTGTATTCATCGATATGTTGAGGACTTACAGTAGGTTCAGTTAAGAAATCTAATTTAGACGTTAGAGCATCATTGTAAACAATGGCTGAAAATTCTTTCTCAAAATTTTTAAAGTAGTCTAAATCATCAAAATAACTAACCGTAGGCTCGGGTGATGGAAACGAAGGCATATTGACTTTATCATTATCATATTCCGAATCCGTTTTAAATCGTCGACATAAATTATTTTATAGGAAAATGAATTTTTGTCATAAATCACCGTGTAATCTTCATCGTCGGATTCGTCAAACGGTATTCTAAAGTTAATTTTATTGTTGTTAAGAGGACTTATCGTGGGTTCACAGGAGAGCGTTACTTCAGATGTAAACCCGTCATTAAAGACTATAGCTGGGAATTCAGTTTCAACAGATCTAAGGTCGTGAACATCTTCATCATACCAGATCTTACCATACGTAGCAGTTTCCCAGTTATACACCTTTCCACACCTACGAGCTTTTTCTTCCTCAAGACTGATGTATTCTTCATTAGTTATGTTGGGGTCGTCCATTTTAACCTGTAATAAATTCGCTAGGAAAGAAAACGGTCAATGTGACAACCAGGATTTGAGCAGGTTAGTTTATATCTTTAGATTCGGCTAAGAGTCCATTTTATGTGTTTAGGTGTGGTGATATGTGATTTTATGTGTGCTAAGTGGGTTAAGTAATGTGCATTATATCATTTGGAGGTGTTTGGGCATCTCATTTTGTGTGTGTTTGTGTTTGGTGATGAGTATTCTATTTGTTCACGTTTAGTGATAATGGAAAGAATGGCATATTGCATGCAATGCTACGTCAAAAGTTGGATAATTTAGTGATAAGCGTTTATGAGAAATGTGGTATTTTAGAAATGAAATAAGTGAGTGAAATATAGAAGTTTGTAGTAAACTTTCTAAAAATAGAAAGTGGTTTGGTGAAATGAAAGTTATTTTTAGAAAGATTAGTAAGTAGCGTTTAAGTAAAAAGGTTTAATCAAATTAGCTTATGTTTTTATAAAAACTTAAGGAAATGAAGTAAATTAGTCAATTAATAAATTAATAAAAAAAATATAAAATATATATAATTATAAGGGTGCGTCCGGTTTAGGGTTTAAAAAGAATTTTTTTTAAGCTTATTTGAGTTAGGCTAGGACTTGAAGGAGATAGATATAAAAGAAAACTTGGCCCATCCCTTTTCCCCTCTTATTGTTTCCATGCAATTGAGTTCCCAAAACCCTAAGGAAGACAAAAATTTTGATCAAGAAATCTAGGTGTTAGATTGTGTTAATTCAAGCAAGATCGTTAGGTATGTTCTTCTTCTTTGTTTATTCTTTTAATTCATGTAACATAATTTATGATGGATCTAAGGTTTGCATAAAATACAGAATATTAATGACAATTAATGTTGCTAGAATGATTAGCGCTTGATTAGGGTCATGATCATTCAATTGGTTATGTTAGATTTGCGTTAAAAACTTGATTTAGGGTGAGCAGAATTTAGGGCTGTGTTCACGAGTGAATATCTCCATGATGGTAATACGTTTTTGAGTGTTTCTAGACTCGAAACAGTAGCTCATTGAATATACTTTCCAGAAAATCCAGCCTTGAAAGTTTTTAAGGTAGGGAAGTCATTTAAATGCCGGTTACACTAAAAGTTGTCAAAACAGTAAATACGGGTCAAATTTAGATCATGTTTGTGAGGGTAAAACTCTAACTTAAAATTCGAATTAAGCTTATCCCTTATACAATAGTTAAGTTCCATATGTATATAGAGAAACCCCAGAAGGATACCTTCTAATTTTATGTCTAAGTATGGTTAATAAGTTCAAACTTTTTAGTGTGCAATCAGATCCGAATTGGGACTGTTTTGAAGTTTGATTTTCTTAGGAGTACTTGTGCATGTAAATGGCCTTTTAGATAATCCAAAGGTAGTAATATACTCATAAATTAAGCATGGATAAATTTTGGTATGTATTATGAGGGTCAATAAGTAAGGTTTGGGGTATGTAAATGTCTTGAAAAATTCTTGTAATTTGAGTTAATTATAAGTAACTAGTGGAAGGAGTTAATGAAGTGGTTAAGTTTGGGCATGGTGTCGGGGTGACCCATGATGGTTAATCAAACCCTTAGACATCCATCATATGAGTGTTACATGGACATGAGCTTTTAGCTTGGTCGCGTGTAACACATTTGTGTTTGTATTGTGTAGCTTGTGTGGATATTGTTTGGAAGCTGCTTGTGCTTCAGGTGAGTTTCATAGTCCCTCTTTTTACATTGCTTTTAAATTGGGATGAAAATGATGCTAATGGAATTGAAATGTTTTATTACTGTGATTATGTGCCTTTATTTTGAAAGTGTATGGACTTACTTGGCTATTGTATGCTACGTGCTAAATGTTTATGTGAAATGGATCGGGGGTAACGTTCCTACCCATTTGTTGTGATATCGGATCGAGGGTAACGTTCCTACCCATGTGAAGTGATGGTTATAATGGATCGGGGGTAACGTTCCTACCCAATTGTTGATATTTGTTGGATCGAGGGACACGTTCCGTTCCCATGTTCGTGTTGGTTGCATTTGCATGCTTGCTTGTATGATAGTGAAGTATTTGTCCTGCCATGTTTGCATTAATCACAGTAATTGTCTATAAGCTTTAAATTTTGTGTCTTAAACCTATGACTCTCACCAACTTTATGTTGTTCGTTTTTAGCCTCATTTTAATGTGTGTAATCGTGATGATAGAATGGATGTTAGGTAGAGTGGCTAGAGAGACCTAGGCATTGCTAGTGGAATTGTCTTTTAGTCTTTTTCATTTATGGCTTTGTTTTGCTGGGTATTGTTTGTTGGAATTGTTAGTATTTGATTTGTTGTTTCGTATACGGACATTATGCTGTAATGCAAAGACCCCTTTATCTTGTGTTGGGTATTGTCATGACACATAGTGTCCATTTGATTATTTCCTTCATTTAGATTTCTCTATAGTAGACACCATTGTGTTGTGATGATATCCATTCTGGTTACGCCTCGCGTTTCCGCCTTGGTGGGGTGTGACAGTTGATATAGAGTATCAACCTTGACATCAGAGAGTGACTTGATATCTCTAGGGTAACCAAGTTCTCTTATGAAAGCAAGTATATCCTATTCAAATGGAGGATCTTCAAACTTCTGGCCAGGAAGATTTAGGCAAATCTGGAGCATATCTCTGAAAGTTTCCAGATCAAAAGAGTAATTCTTTTTGTTCATGTTGAGTTTGATGCAGTGCTTGTGATAGGAAACAGTGGCCCATAATTCATGCATGTAGATGGCAGGTAAACTTCCAGAGATCAAGAAGGCTTGATAAAAAGGTGAGAGAGAGAGAACATCCAAAGCAACATGAAAAGTGGGTTCCTTGGGCTTGAATGTAGTGCTTAATCTGTAGTTATAATTCCCAATCCTTAGACGTTGTTCTCGTAGAACAAGAGCATCGTCAAGGGCTTGCTGTTGTTCTTTTGTGATACTCATGATTCTGCTAAGAAAGAATCAATACATTTTACAAGTTTTAAGACACTATAGAGACCTTTTCAAGCTATGTTACTTAAAGCATGCAACACATTAAGAGAACTAATCATGGAAAGGGCAAACTTAATTTGGCTTAGTGGGAGTTAGATTACCTACGTCTCGTTTTAGCTGCTCTTGTTAAGCCAATTTTAACTTGATTAGATTCCAAAGATAACCAATTTTAAATTTGCTACCTAACACAAGTTTTAAGTCACCTCTTGATTAGATCTTAAGTGTTTATGGCATTAAGCCTTTTGTTTCCTTTAGTAAATTGAGTGAAAACTGCGTATTCGGTTCAAACACAAAAACTGCAAATCCGGTTCAAACAAGAAACTGCGTATTCGGTCAGAAGTAAAAACTGCGAGTTCGGTCACTATTAAGAAACTGCGAGTTCGGTCAATATTAGGAACTACAATTCTGTCACAAGTACAACTCGAGTATGGTCCACTAGCTAAAAACTGCTAGTTCGGTCACTTAAGGGAACTGCGAGTTCGATCACTTAAGGGAACTGCGAGTTCGGTCATAAGTAATAACTGCGAGTTTGGTCTATATTACAAACTGCGAATTCAGTCATAAGTACAAACTACGAGTTTGTGGAAACCTGATTGTAGGCTTCATAGATCGTTTTGCCCATCTAGGATATAATAACATTGAATGACATGAAGCACAGCGGAATAACAAATAAGAACATCAATGTTATCACAAGGTTTTCTTTATTCATACTAATAATAAACTATAAACTAACTAATAAGCTAAGTACTAATAAGCTAACTATTAGACTCTCATTGGAGAGATCTAACTATGATGGATGATCAAACCTACACACCTAATACCCTTTATATAGAGGGATATTAAGGCTTACAAAGGAATCTAATTATTGTATTTAGGAAGATTAAAACTAATTTAACCTTCCCTTTATCTTTTGATTTTCTTTTACTTTTCAATGTTTTCTTCAGGAAATTTCCACATTTTAAATCTCTTCCAATATGTAGAATACACAAAGTGTCAGATTAATCCCTTGTTGTTTCTTTCATCTTCATTTTGCATATGTGTTTTATCAATCATCAACTGAGTTCCACTACAATTCTTCCACTATGTGATTATTTCAAACAATCTTCATTGAATGAAACAATCTTCAATGCTTCCCCTTGATTTATGATCTTCTTGAACATGCCACCACACATAATAAGCTGCAAATCATATCTTTGTAGTCTTCTTCCCCTTTTTGTAATCATCCAATAAGGGGTCTTCTGAGATATGCAAACTTGGAAAAATTCTCCTTAGTGGTGCATATTGATGGTTTATCATTTATTCATTAAGCTTCCCCTGAACAAATATGTTTAACCTTCTCGTGATTCTCGATCTTGTATGGCTCTTTTGTAGTGATCACTGATGAAGAACAATAGAGTATATCAAATTTGATGAAGAAGTAGAATCTCACACAACTTGTGTCCTTTGTCTTACACTTAATCCACGTGACGTCGAAACTCATTCAGTACAAAATATTAGTAGATCGCAATCTTTGACGAAATCCTCAACTATATGAGACAACTGAGCATAAACATAACACCTTATTGTGTTAACAAATGGAGCTTTTGAGCTCCAATAGGAAACGTCAACACCTTTGCTAGATTCGTCAAGTCTTCGTCATCACCATTTAAGCTACGAACAAGTTATCTTCCAAA
Source organism: Tanacetum coccineum (assembly GCA_026074375.1). Taxonomy (NCBI): domain Eukaryota; kingdom Viridiplantae; phylum Streptophyta; class Magnoliopsida; order Asterales; family Asteraceae; genus Tanacetum; species Tanacetum coccineum. Next base: position 5,793 of record BQNB010050325.1, on the reverse strand, counting down.
CGTTGTAATAGTTTAAGATATATTAAGATAACACGCATTTGTGAAACTAAACTACAACTCAATTAAAGTGATAATCAAATCGTCTTTCGTATATATCTTCTTTCAATAAATCTCCAAAATCGGAGCCATAAATTAATAAGAATAAAATGTTGTGAGTAATATGTTCATCCGAGATCAAACGCGCTGTTTCTTGGTCCCATGTCGAGCAAGCTAGCAGTACAAGTACTACTGGAAGTGCTAACATCAATCCCAGCAGTATAAACTAGAAATGCATGCTGTATTAACTGCTATATGCTAGCTGTACAAACCATCCAAAAACCAACGAGAAACATTACCTAAATAATAAGCAGTAATTAACTACTAGGAATTTAACTAGCAGTATTAATAAAATAACCCATCAAGTACAAACTTTGTTCGTTCAATGCTAAGCCTGGCTTCATAACAGCCCACATTCGTATAGCCCATCGTCACTTTTAAAATGAATAATCATACCAGCCCATGTGACACTCGTACCATCCCACTCAGCCCATTAACATTTTCAAATACGTCCATATAATAGAAAATAATACGTCCAGGGCCATTTACAACTTTCGTTAGCAGCCTGAGTTGATTTGTTTTTCCCGCTACACCAAATGAATGAAAAAACGATGCTCATATTTGGGTTCGATCACAGACCTTGAGGAAGAAATACTTAACAACACCCAATAACCAACTGCGCTAGTAAGCCAGTTGTGTTATTCTTCTCATTATATATTGTTTATTCCTTCCTCTCATGCATAGCAACACAATATCTATCATAAAATCGTACCAACCGTCGCTTAAAATGTGTCTCTCATTCCTTCCCAAGGTAATTGTGACCACTTATTCTGTTGCAAATCTGTTGCTTTAAACTGTCGTATACCTTAGCAGACCCACACAAACCACAAAAAAAAAACCAAAAAACCCCCCCCCCCCCCCCAAACCCCCCCCCCCCCCCCCCCCACACACAAAAAAAACTACAAAACAAAAAAGGTTGCAAGTACTGAATATATTTCGAGCAGTACTAAGTTAAACACTACCAGTATTAATTTTCTTCAATACCTTTTATCATTTATGGACCAGATCTGACCATCTTGATGCTTTTTTTCGCCTTCGAATCTCTAGTAGAAAACTTGTTGTTTGGGGTTGATTCTTCATAACCGTAGCATGAAACCCTTAAACATCAAAACCTGTTGTATCCATCAACATAATTGTGTGAAAAGATCGTTTTGAGATAAACAACACAATCATCTCATTCTATCTTCTTGAAAGAAACGTGAAGCAACCGCAATGAAAGATCAACAGCTGATCAGATTAGGGTTTATTAAAAACCCTAATTTTCATCAAATTCAACCCATCTTCTAAAGAACCAGAAAATTCATCCCTTTTTCTTCAAGAACACAATTTCACAAACCTTGTACATCTTAGATATCGAGAGCCACCCGCTTTGATACCAATTGTGGAGAATCGTTTAGCCCATCTAGGATAATTTTATAGATAATATTGAATGCACAGCGGAATAATAAGAAAGCAATATTATCAAACAAGGTTTTACTAGTAAACATTCTATTCATCTACTACCCCAAGGTCAAATGATCCTTGGGGCTAAAGTAACTAATACATATACTAAATAACTATTAGACTCTCATTGGAGAGATCTAACTATGATGGATGTGTAAACCAGATGCCTATAATACCTTTTATATAGAGGGTTTACAAGAAAACCTAGCTTACATAAGAAGCTAACTTAATTTGTATTTAGGAAGCTAATTAAAACTAATTAAAACCTTCCTTTATCTTTGATATTCTTTGACTTTTCAATGCTTATCTTCATGGAAATCTTCCAGCTTTTAATTCTTCCATATGTAGAATACCAAAGTGTCATATTAATCCCTTATTGTTTCATTCGTCTTTATTTATGCATATGTAATTTTGTAATCATCAAATCTGAGATCCCAACATCGTGTACTTCCCACTTAAATCCATCCTTCCGCAAAATACCAGTTAATAAAGCCTGCCAAAGTTGCATACCCCTTAATGAAACGCCTATAATACCCGGCAAGCCCTAAAAACTCTCTCACCTGTCATTGAGTTTTAGGCACATGCCAATCTCGAACCACCAGAACCTTCTTGGGATCTAAATATACATTTAGATCATTTCACATAAAACTGGTGTGCCTGCAAAAGCTGAAAAACACATGACAAATGCTCGAGATGAGCGGTAAGTGTGGTACTATACACCAAAATGTCATAAAACGATCACAAATATACGTAAAAAGGCGAAAATAATCGATTCATGGTTTCCTGGAAAGTGGAGGGCGCATTGGTCAGACCGAAAGGCATGACTAAAAACTCATAATAGCCTACATGTGTATGAAACGCCATTTTGTACACATCCCTTTCATGCACTCGAATTTGATGATACCCGACTCGCAAAATCAACTTAGTAAAAATACTAGCCCCTCCAAGCTCATCGAACATCTCATTGACCGTTGGAATTGGAAATTTATCCTTAATAGTGACTGCATTCAAAGCTCGATAATCAAAACAGAATCGATAACTTCCATCCTTCTTTTTAACTAACAATACGGGCGAAGAAAATGGGCTTTGACTAAATTGAATAATACCTTGACTTAACATCTCGCTAACTAGTTTTTCCATTTCCCCCTTTTGATAATGTGGGTATCGATAAGGCCGCACATTCACGGGCTTCGTATCCGGAAGTAAATGAATGCGGTGATCAATAGAACGAGTGGGTGGTAAAGAAGTGGGTACCTGAAAAAGGCCTTCAAATCGATGTAACAACCGATTGAGCTACAGCTGGCTGAAGTCGCGGCCACGAGGCTGCGGTCTTCGCCGTCTGCCGCCGGCATGGAGTTCGTACATGCCGTAGACGCCATCTTGCTCAAGCAACGCCTGCATTTGATGCAAACTGATTCTCTTCATGCGCAAAGAATCATCACCTTTTAGAGAATACGTAGTGTTAAGCAGGGTGAATTCCATGGTTTGCTTCGCATAGTCATGCGTAACCTTCCCCAAATTTTGTAGCCATTGAATACCCAACACCACATCAGGCCCTTGCATAGGCAACACATATAAATCGACCTCCACGGTTACCCCCTGCATTTGAAGAGTAACACGCGAGCAAACACTCTCACACAACAAGGTCTCGCCACTGCCAATATAAACTTTGAACACCTTTGTCGGTTGGATAGGTAAACGTATTTTCTTAACCACATCAGGCCGAATAAAATTATGTGTGCTCCCGTTGTCAATAAGCACGTGCACATCTCCCTGGTGAGTCATCCCCCATAATAGGAGAGAAATGGACTCCTATGTCCCACGAGTGAATTAAGTATAGAGATATCCCTACTTTCGACCACGTCCTCACCCTCGTCCGTGACCGCGGCTCTCGGGTCATCTTCTTCCTCCGTCATGAGAACAAATATTTGCCCAGGCACTTATGCCAACGTACCCATCGGTTATCACAATTAAAACAAAGCCCTTCCTGACACTCTGTCGGAGATATCCACTTAATAGCAAGTGGTTTGGAATTTGCATTAGGGTTCGGTAACAAGGGTGATTTAGCCGTTTGTACTGATGTCGAAGGTCCCCCAGAATGAGGCAACGACTGTTTCTGAGATCCCACCGCCGCCAAGGTTTTAGCCGACGTACTCGTCACTAGAGCAGGTCATCTAAACGAGCCTTAGTAATTCGTGCTAATGCAAACGCGTCGCCCAGGGTAGTAGGTTTTGAAACTAACAACTCCCGTTGCAAGTGAAGTTTATGCCCAAAAATATAAAAGGAGATGAGCAAAGATTTCGGTACATCTGTAACCCTATTCATAAGCTTTTCAAATTCCCATTGGTAATGCTCGACCGTACCTAGTTGCAACAGTTTTGACAAAGCTCCTTGCGGGTCTTCGTATTTCGACAGCCCAAAGTGGTTTTTAACACTCTTCACAAACCTATCCCAAGTTGTAATCAAACCATTCCTTGACATCCACCGAAACCACTCAGCCGCTGCGCCTTCCAAATTAAAACCAACAATCCGCTATCGCTGATCAGGGGGCGTGTTAAGCAAAGAAAAATACTTTGTGATGGCAAAGATCCACCTCTCTAGATCGTCCCTTAAAAACTTCAAACATCCAAACGCATCGACCATGGCAACAACATCCCTTGATCGCTGCCACCTCCCTGCCGATTCTGAAGAAGACCTCGAGTTGCTTGTAAATCGGCACGCAATGTGTCAAACTAAAGCTGGAAAGCCTTGGCTTATTGCCGCGCAAGTTTCTCGGCTGCGTCTTGATGATCTTTAAGTCACAAACAAACCGTTTTTTCATCCATGAGTGCAATGAAAGCACCAATTGATACGACCTACTCGTATCGGTAGCAGCACCCCTTTTAGCGTGTGTGAGCTCTTAAGAATTAGAGAAGAAGAAGCAAAGAATTGTTTGACAAAAAACATAATACTTTCATTAATGACGAGAGGTTTAAATACCCATTGAATGACAATCCTTTTACGACTTTATAAAAATCCTATTACGACTCAATGACATTTATCCTATTACGACTCGAAGACATATCCTAAACAATAAACATAAATAAAGATAAATATGATGAGCGTATCCTATCCTATTACAAACTCACTGAGCCAACCTGGTGCAGCCTTGGTCCTCATCCCACGTCCCAACTGACGTCCCTCGGTCATACCCTCGATCATAACAATCACAACTTTGATCCTCACCCTAACCCTAATTATTATATTCCGTCAACCCCACCATAAGCAAATCCCTCAACCAAATGTTGTAGTCTCTTAATTTTTCTTCCATAATTATTACTTTTGTGCTTTAGTCATACCCACCACAAGCAAGCCTTATTTTGGTTTACTTATAGTCAACCAAATACAATTAGTCTGGTGTTTTCATTCAAATAACATGACTGGGTCTGTCCCACAACCAACTGTTATATCTTTAAGTAATAACCAAATATCAACCCTCTCACCTAGGTGTTGCGCTTCCTTTTTGTGCCCCCGTTCACAAATATCTAGTCAAAAGTCCTCACTCCTTAAATTCTAACCAAACCGTCACCAAAACTCTAACTTTTGGCAGTCTAGATCAAACCCTAACAAAATTATTTTTTCTTTTATGTTCGTACCTTACTGTTCTTCCATCACCATTCTAAAAATCATGAATAATAGTGATCGTGGTATGTGATCTATTCATTTTGGTGTGTGATTAACGAAAATAAAAGGATACATTGGTTTATACAGTATGAAAAAAGGATACATTGCTTTATCCCATATGAAAAAAAGGATACATTGGTTTATCCCGTATGATACATTGTTTTATGGGTGACTTTCAAATTTAAAGACTTGTCTCCCCATGTTGGCGGATTTTTTCAACAACTAATTATATTCAGTTTAATGCTTTGCTTTTGTTGCTTGTTTATGTTTGTGGCTGTTTCAAGATCAGTTTCCGCTTTGCTTGTTTATTTTCGGGGTTTATTTTGTGACGAATAGCTAAAGAAAAAAGTAAACTAATCTTTCAACAGGATTTCCTTCATTGGACAACAAAGTATTGCAAAAGTCAATGAGTTTGCTTGCACAGTCAAACTGTCGTTGACCAGTTTTCTCAGCTGAAGCTAGAAGAGTAACAAGCAGTTCAATGTCTTTTCCTTCGTCATCAGATAGCCCGGATAAAGAAACAGGAAATGGATGGTTCAGGTCAGTGACAACATCAGTTTTTGAAGAATGAGATTCTATAAACAACTGAGC